>VYZW01043455.1:8735-40888 GCA_013401315.1 Balaeniceps rex | reverse complement strand
GACCACCACAGTGGCAACGCTTGCTAACCATAAGGACAGGCCTTTTTCTTCTTCTTCTTCTTTTCACCCCTACACGTACCCCAAGACAGTTCTCTCTGGAGAAAAACAGCTGTACCCTTCCTGTTCTTTCTCTTCCTTCGGATTTCCCCTAAAGATAAGTTTCTTCTGAAATGAAAAAAAAATAAATCAGTCTGTGATGGGAAAGGAGGATTAAAGACAGTAAGATCATTTCAATCATCTCTTATTTTCTTGGCTGCATCCTTCCACCTCAAGCTGCTGAGAACAGACCTGTTTTGCTCATCACCAATGCTTCCAGTCTCATCCTTGCTTAAAAGTAAACAACAAATTGAAGCTGAGGAGTCAGGGTCTTTACATAGGTTTCTGATATAAATGCAAACATCCTGGCACCTGTCCTATGCACCAGCTGCCTGCTACAGGGATATCCTCCAGAAGAGATAAAGCTACTCAGCCATTTCCACGTTCTGTTCTGTATACCCATTTCCAAGATGGGAAAGTAACATTTCCTCAGTGCACAAGAATGCTAAGAAGCTTAAAATAGAAGTATTTGTAAAGTGCTTTGAATTATTGAGTAGAAGGTATTCTATAACAGCCAAGTACTCTTGGCAAAGCTACAGTTCTAAGTATGTCCCTATTTGCTGACAAAGACCCTTGTGTTACCTTCCTTTTTCATGCTCGTGGTTTGTCATTTAGGTGTAAAGTGATGAATGAAGGAACAGCTAGCTGTTCACTTAAAAATCCAAGACCTTGGACTGAACAGTCACTTATCTCTACAGTTTAACCAGAAGAAAGAAAACATTATAACCAAATCAAACACCAGTCATGTGATGCTCACTATTGTACAACGATAACAGAGCAAACAAAAAAGATATCTGGAAGGATATACAAGCACTACAGCTTCCAAGAGGTAAACGACATATTTTGCAAAAGTGACATTTTTTCCATTGGTGGACTATCTCTGACACTATGATAACTAAATACTGAATAAAACTATTTGACTGCAGGCTCGAGAATTTTTAATTGCTTCTCTAAATCAGATGGCATAAATCCACACTAGAACACGGGGTAGGTGAACTCTACATTTGACAGTTGATGAGTGTTTTATTACATTCTGAAATACTGTCTGTATTATCTCACAAGCCTAGAGTCCTGACAGAAAAAAGTGTGCCCAATACAGGTATTTAAGACTACCATCCAAACATACAGCCTTTACAATGACACTGCTACCTTCAGCAAAATCATACAATGTTTTGATTGTATCATATTGAAAGCTATCGTTAGCAAGGTTGTAATAGCTCCCATTTGACTACAGAACTCAAAACGTGTATCTGCTGAACAAACAAATGCTGCTGGATTCTTCCATATTCATGTAGCATGAACTGAGTAAACACTAGCACAGTATTATCCAGGTACAGAAATTTCACTGCAGTTTGGTTACTGATCTAAACAGGTGATGAACCACTTAGGTCAAAAGGATCTATCTTTTTACTCATGATTTAAATCACAATTTTAACATGACTTTTTACATTTGATTTAAACTCACCCACTCTCCACCTTCTGCTCTATATACTTGATTCATTTATTGAAAAATATCTTAGTGCAATTTGTTGGAAAGTAGATGTTGCAGTGTCACTATCAGAGCTGGTTAAGTGAGGACATTTTTTAAATGGTAAAGACAAAAGCTGACTTTTTGTAGTAAGAAAACTAAAGTGTGGAGCTTAAAACAGAAACAATGGAAATTAAAACATTTGGGTTTGTTTTATAATTTTCTAGTGAAAAAATATTCAGGAAAAATATCTCCATTGCTGGAAACAAACGTTGCTATCAAATAACTCAATACTCAGTATAACAGTAGGGCATCATGGTCAATTAGCACAAGTTAGCTATGCTGTCCTATACTATCAGTCCTACACCAATCAGTGCAAGACCAGGATTTTGCTGGGCACGGCTTTGGTTCCCACTGAAGTCAACGGTTGTTAGGGACACTCCTTCCCTCTTCAGATGAACAGTTCTGAAAACAGAAGTTGCGGTGACTATGGCTCAGACAGGTCTGACTATTAGATATATGTGGGTCTTGTTAATAATAGCAAATAAGTCTTGGTAGCTAAAGCTAAAACCATGTGTCATCAGGTCTTACCAGCACGTGAAACAGTTTCACCTTGCACTATAATCTGGGACACCATTCTTTTCATAGTCTGACCAAGCAGCGCTCTCTTTTTGGTACTGTTTGTATGCCTGTCCCGGTAAAAATTTATTGTCTAGCCATTATTTTAAACCATCAGCACTGCTCAGTGAGAGGGTTAAAACCCATTAGCACAATATATATAGTATCAGTACTAACAGCCTCCTATCTTTTTTCATCAGTACAGAAGATATCAGATGTACTGTTTAAGGCAAATTGGGGTTATTGAGGAAAAATAAGCTCCTGCCCTAAACCAGGACTTAAATGCCTAAGCAAATAAATTTAGAGCTCAAGGGGGAGACAGAGAGGGGTGACTAGAACATTAGCTAAACAACCCAGAAATGGTCACCTGAATTTGCACTGGAGGGTGTATTTTTTCCTGACAAGGCTTACCATAACAGCACTAAGCTAGTAGGTGCCAAGCATACTCCCTTAAAGATGATGCATGAAAAGCTTCTATTTGCTTGGGTATTATAAGCTGATCTTAACCAAGTCTTCCTCACAGACCACAGGGTAGTGTAGAGGTAAGTAAACTTACCTTCTCCATTCAAAGTTGCTGAGAAAATCTCCCCAAATACTAGCACAAAGCCAAAAATGCATTCAAAAAAATGAACTATAATCCCTTCAAATAAATTTGCAACTAGGAAAAACTAGTATGTGGGGAAAAAAAACCAAAACCAAAACAAAGTATTTACCTTTTTCTTGCAGTTCTGGGGTGTTCAGTATTTGAGTTCAGTTGATCACACCATGTTACAAGGTCCATAGAACTTGTTTCTGCAAACAAATTAATATGCTTTTCAGTTTACTACACCCCAGTTTCTCAAAAATACATGGAAAGGATAGCTTTGTACAACATCACTCGCTGGCATGGGAGAGGAGCAAGTCTTCTCCAATGCTGCAGTTGCCATTCACTTTTGGAACTAATACAGATGGAATGGGAACAGCAAATTCCCACTTGTATTTTCATGTGTATTATTTTCGTATGAAAATAAGCCGTAGCCTAACTCTTGCTTTAAAGGGCGCCACACATGCCCACACAGGACATTAGTGTGATACGTTCTGCCTCCACACTTGAAATGACCACACTAACTTCTTCGTATAGGCAAATCCACAGAATGACCTCCTTAGTGATATGTATAGATGGTCTGAGCAGACTAGGTCGAATTCTGCACTTCTTGCAATTAATGGCAAAATTGCTACAGACATCAATGACTGTCCAACAGCCCTTGTTTTGCTAATTAGAGGATTCATCTCTATAGGATAAAAAAAAAAAAAAATGCTCTGCTCCCATTGAAATCAACGGGATTGGAAAACATTCAACATACTCTGGATATTCTGGCCCTTCCCGCAGCACCACTCTCCTCAACTCCTTTTTTTCTTGATGTATAGTAATCCACACACACAACTCCAACTAGTATCATTAGAGATTTCTTAATATGTACTTAGGAATAAATGAATCTTTACTCATTAAATGCTAGGATACAGGAATAGTACATTTATTGTTTGTTTTTCTCTAAGCTGTAAACATCCGCAGGGAAAGCTTTTATTTAACTTGTATGCCAGTGGGCCGGTTAGATACTCCCAGGTTAGCCCTCCCGATCTTGTGCTCACATCTGCTCTCTGCAGCCTTGATGAACCCTGAACAACAGTCCAGATCCAGAAGAGGAAATCTGACTGCCTCTTTTATATCTTTCATGTGCAGCTACCATGGCAAGCGTTAAGTCAAGCGATGCAGATTTTAACACCTAGCTCACTGCAGGTTTGGAGAAAGTAAGATGATGTACATCTCCATTAACTGCAGCATAGCTGCACCTACTTATTTCACATTTATATTGCACTAGTATCCAGAGACCTCTGAGAGGCCTCTCTCCAGCTCTGAAACTAACCTGAAGTATTTTAGGGAGATGTTATTGGAAATAGGTTTTCCATTTGCTTAATAGTCTCTTCTGTTCTATAGCTACTTTGAAGTGTTCGTAAAAGCTGAGATTTACACAATATTGATATTATTATGCAATCATATAATCATTCTCTGGTTCTAAACCACATTTTTCCTTGACTATATAAATAACAATAATAATTTATCAAATGACTGTTGCTTCTGTGCTTACAACTAATTTTACATACAGCATTCAGGGCAAGCTTCAGTTATCATGTTTTAACCTATTTTTATCTGCTTTATGTACTTTTTTTAATATACACTTTAAGTCATGCTACCAATGAATATATTTGAGAAGGCAGATACTGCAAGGGCAAAGGCCATGGAAAAAAATGACATTAAGTTTAACGTCCTTTTGAGGGGACCTTCTTAATTAAAAATGGCCTTTGTTCCATGAGGTTGCATAAAATATCATTTCAATGGAGTACTTGGGGAAACTTTCCCTGACTGTGACAGTACTGCCAAAATCTAATTAGAGATTCATCTAGTCATATATATCAATGTTATTGTCTGTCAGGCAGCCACAATGTATCATGGTTAAGTGGATTTTTAACTGTCTAAATCAGTCTGTCTAAACAACATAAAATAGGAAACAAATCAAAAGGCCAGTTAAAATCATGGAAGTGACACATATTTATTATAAAATACCATTTGTTGTATTAATCGATTTAATGGCAGGGAGATGGAGCCAGGTGTGTCAGAACAGTGATTTTCTGCACAAGAAGATGATGTTAGTGCTAATATAAGAGACAACACTCTCCAGCCTTTATAACTAATAGGACTCAATAGGCTTTGCCGTGTTTTATCAACATCCCAGCATGGTTTTAAGGGGCAGTAGCTGTCACAGCACCAGACCTTCGAAGTGCTACAAAACACAGTCTTAGAAATCATCATGTGTGCATTACAGTGCTAGCCAGACTTCACCTCCGCCGCAGAGGAAGACACCTTCCCCAGGAGAAAGCCGTGTGCCAGGTCTCTTCAAGAACCGCTGCGTAGTTGCATGCACACCCTGCAAACAGCACAGCTCGTCCAGGACAACTTAAGAACAGGTTTTTAAACCCTTTTATTCTTGACTTTCCAATCTTTAATTTTTAACTAATATTTCCTTTTAAAAGTTATGCTTTAATCACCCCCTCAGCTGTTCAAAAAGTAATCATGTTCTTCTGTGGCCTCTAAGTCACCTCTAAGGGAGACTCTCCACCACCTCTTCCCCAGCAGAGATGAAGCTGCAAAGGAGGTGATAGAGACCAGAGGTGAACTTCCTAAACACTGCTCCTTGGCTCCACAGATAGCAGACAGGAATAAACAGCACCACCTCCCAGCTGAGGCTGCTGCCTCGCGCCCCTGCAGTGCCGGTGCTTTCCAGTATTGGCCAGAAGGCAAGGCCTGGCGCTGCTCAGCTCTTCTCCATCCACCCCCTGAAGTCTTTGGGTTTGGGGTTTTTTCCCTCAAATCAGCACTTTTTCCCCCACTATCTTTGTGCCCCCTTATTTGTTCATCCATGAGGTTGGGGACCACTTTTACATTATGCTTGCACAGTGCTATGGAGGAAGCAGATTTAATCTATACCTCTAACACCCATGCAGCAGTACATTATGACTTTATGATAATTTTCTGCCACATGTATGTTGTTGACAGAACTATTTTTTTCCTCTCTTGATAAATAAGGATTAGAAACTGAAAAGTTTCGGTATTAAAAGCTTTTAACACAGGGATGCTTGTATCTCTGTGAGTCAGACAAGTATTCACTGACCAGCTCTGTTGCTACTCTAAGGGATGATTTATATTGAATATAGACCCACAAATAGCATTGGCTTGGACGTAAAGACCATCCGCAGGAGAAAACCATGATCAGCCTACCACCTAGATTCTGAGGTTGCCAGTCATTGACACAGTGTTTCACTCAGTCAGTCACAGTAAGGAAGGATTTGGGTTCCTGAAACTGAAAACTAAGTGGTTATCATGGCTGGAAAGCCTGTATTTTAAAGGAACACATTTATTCTTATGCAATGACATGTCATGAATTTTGCATGAGGCATAGCACTTGGTGTCAGAAATTATATCAGCTCCAGCTAGGGGGACAATGATACATATGTTTGTACAAAACACATAATATGTTTTATTTAAAGTGTGCCATAAATATTTTGCCCTGAAGCAGGGTTTAAAATGAGCTCCGTAAGGTGTCATAACAAAATGTATGTTCAGAAAGTAGAAAGAGGTGCATCTATTCCTAAATGTCTAACTTCATCTGAAAAAAATTGCTGGATATTCCCTGATAAAGCTGCCACTCCATTCTGAGGTGGCTGATACTAATAGTAAAACATACCAAGGCCACGTCTTCTGTCATGGCTCACAATTTATGCATCAAACCTTTCCTCCCTCAAGAGCCCGAAGAAAGCAGTGCGCCGAGAAAAGCAGCAAATCACACCACAGATTACAGATGCACGACATTCAATGCTATCCAGTGTGAGAAAAATAAAATCAGTAGCCTCGTCTACAAGCAAAGAGGGGTCTTAGAAGGCGCAACGGTGAACACGTTGGCAGGTCCCACCACCTACCCACACGGGTAGCCCTTGCTGTTTGTCAGGGTTGCTATATCTGGGCCAGACGCAGACGTAGCTAACCAGTGTCTCAACAGGAATGGTCCTCGTAGCAATGCATCTCTCCTCTGCTCACTGCTGCCTTCGAGTACCTATTGCAATTATATTTATGCCCTTAGTCAAGCAGATAATGGAGAACGTGGATCCTGGAACTGCCCTCGATTATGGGGCAGAGAATATGAGGCCAACTTGTGGATCTGTATCCTTACTGTAGATTTGTTCAGCAGAAATTATTAAAAAGAGTAATTCAACAACTGAGACATCACATCTACTTATAGTACTTAGCTATCTCTAGGTAGATCACTGGTTGAGCAAGGAGACTGTGTTGCTTTGTTCAGCTCTGGGGTGAGATTTGAATTTGTATGGATGTACGCACACAAATACACACATACAATGAGCAAAGCAGGAAACAAAGCCAAAATAGCTCAAGGCAGCCTGGAGTTGCACTCCATTTAACACTAAGTCACTCTTAATAAATCAGAATTGTCAGTCTCCTTTCTCCAAGAAATAGTTTTAAGTGATTCCAAAATCCTAATCCAGTAACTAACCCTGCTACAGCAAACTGCAAAAGGCCGATAGTCTGTGCGCTTTCTAGTCACTAAGAAAAAGTAAAATTAACACTGAATGTGCAAAAGCAAAATAACTCCACAATAGGATGTGACAGGGATAATATTTGGGAAGTATTACAGTGTTCACAGTTGTAAATGAGGCCAGACTTAAAACTGTGGCCAACCATTTCTTTCTAGGTGTCTATCTTCCAACACATAGGTTCAGGTTTCAGAAACTAAGTAAAATTGGTGAGAGCCACAGGCCTCATGCTGCTGATCTCAACCCTCTTCTATCACTGAGGGAGATCTAGGTACGACTTAAGATTTAGAGCTCCCAAAACAGCACCAGAAATCAGCGATGGATTCTAAAGAGCTATGTATGGGCTTGCGTTTTCCATTAATGAAAAGGCTTAGAATTGCTCTCATTTTATACCTGTCCCCAGCCAATATGTTTTTGGCTGAGCTATAATTATCTTGTTAGATAGGCACTAGAAATAGAAGCATTTTGTTCACAGTGGTTTGGAATTGCCCAAAAGCCATCATCAGGAGTGAAAATTATTGCTGGTAGATGGGAGTTTAAGTTCAGATCTGCTGTCCTGAACATAAGAGCATACAAAACCACTGATGTCAGAAGCGACTGCAATTTGCATTAAGGAAAATTACAAATTAAAAAAAGAAGAAGAAAAATAACATCAAAAATTAGTACAAAAAAATGGCAGTAAAAGGCTGACAAGGTTCTAAAGCTCCAATATCAGTCTGAAAAAAAAACCATATACATCACTAGAGGAGCTGAAACAAAGTCTTCCATGCTCAACCTTGCCCACAGAGAGAAAATCACAGGAACACGCCACAGTGTATGACAGATGTGTCCCGTTTGGAAGAAGGAGAAGAATTCAGTTTTTAAAGCATAGGAGGTGGTAGAAAGAAGGAACACTCCTCCATTTTGACATGCAGCATTCCCATTGATTCTGAACCATCTTCTATTAAATCGATGGCAGTCTTCCCATTGACCTCGATAGAGGTTGGACTGGACCCTCGGGGGAATCAATCCCATAGGTAGTAAAACAAATGAAGGCAATGGATTTCTTCATGAGCTAGTCACCAATAGAATTAAGCCAGTCAAATAGAATCAGATAATGATTTAAAATTCAAAATAAAGTCGTCTTTCTCCCTAGCCCACACTTGTCTTCCTCAGATATATAGACATTCAGGATCTGAGCCAGCCTCGTTCAGTGCAAGAAATCTAAATACTACAATCCCTGTATTTGTGTGTTAGCTAACCTAAAAACACTTGGTCTAGGTGGAGACTAACTGAATAAAATAAATATTCACAACATTGGGAATTGGAGCTCAGACAGGTCTTTAAAAAACCCAACTTGTATTTGTATTTTTGATGTGCAACCTAATTAGACCAGAGCATCTTTAATTAAGTGTGTCAGCCCCAGTGGAAGCCACAGAGTTCAACGCTAATAAAGCTGATAAGGTTTTTATTTTTCAGACTTAGTTTATTTAATGCCTCATCCATGTTAAGCCAATCTGTAACATATGGGCAGTTCTCCCACTATGGATTTATCGTTTGGGTGTTTCTTTTTGTGAATTAATGCAATCAAACTCCTGCCAGTGTTAATTATTTTTCTCCAAGAGCAAATCCCAGAATTGAAAACACACACACCTGTTATTTGCTGCATAAGCCATAGCATAACAACTGAAAAATAATTTCAAAAATGCTGGGAGAACCCAGAATGTTTCTGGATTGTATAAAAGAGATTTGGAAAAAGTTCAAGAACGTAATATGTATATTTCTGGCCTTATAAGACAATCAGCAGAGGTACAACAAAACCCAACTCTATATCCATGTAGAAAGGAACAAGTATTTCAGTCTTTAAAGATGTCTCATTTACTATCTGTTTACTTAAAAGGAGAGAGTGGGAGAAAAGCTAACTAATTATTGGAGCAAGTTTTAAAGTAATGTGACAAATTATTTCTGTTTCAGAATACTAAAACCAAAGCTTTCTTTTGAAAAGGTGTACTTCAGTTCAATCACAAGTAAAAGAACTTTAAAAGGAATCACTAGTGAAATTGTATAGCTTATATTATGCATCAGAGTAGGCAGCCCTTGCTGCCTTTAAATCTATGAAAGGATCTTCCAGCCATACACTCCTGGGCAACGTAACGGTGGTCTTGGATACTCACCTAGAGTCAGCAGCTCTTGGAAATCTCAAACTATCTCTCTCTTGTCTAAGCCGTAAGACTGGGAACATTAAGTGCTAAATCGAAAACATGATTTCACTGTGCTTGGACTTCAACAAAGCCACTGATCATTTTCATGGCTCATTTGTGCAGATTAATTGGTTAATATCTATGCAATGTTTTGGAGGTGGAAAGTACTAAACCATTGCTCTCAGTCTTGATAATCCTCTGTTGCAGTCTCATCCTCCCAGCTCTGGGCTCTCCATCACAATTTTAAATCTCTTCTGTTCCATACTTCCTCCCCTCTCAAGCAAGCTAATTACTATCATACATAACAAAGAAAACATCCCTTTATAGGGGGAGATGAACTAATAGGACTTTTCATTTCTAATTTTTGGCATTCCTTGATTACCAGAGCTACAGAACACTGACTACAGAATTGTTCTTTATGTTCTCCAGGCATATTAGTAATGCTGCTAGCAGACCCACAACTGTTCATTGCAATACTTGCAAAACTTCATTGATTCCTACCTCTCGCGCAGCTCCTGTATATCATGTGCCAAATAATGCCAATCCTATCTTCCCATATTCCCTGCACTAAGCAGGTGCTATTCTGCATGGAAAGCCATTCTTGAACTTGTCTGTAGACTCTCAAACTCTTACTCAAATTCCTTCTGAAAGCTCAGTTCTTCTGTGAAGCATGAAGGAAGCCAACGAAATCAGAAGAACCTGTTTCTTCATGAACACTGCATGCTTTTGCTGAGGAAATTCAATACCTGTCTGCCTTCCTGGCCACTTCTCTATCCATTACTTCCACCCTTTTCTTCCCAGCTACCATTCATGTGTGGTTACCTTCATCTGCACATCCTGTTTGTCATATAAGGTCTTGACTGAAACTTAAGTTCCTTGTAGCGGGGACCTTGTTCTCACAGGTGTTGACAAAGCATCCCCTACACCCTGTTAGAGCTGTAAAACAATCTCTTTCCTATGAATGGCTGCAGTGAACTCCACAAGTCCATGGTCTGCCTGGTCCCAAAGTTTAGCCAAATCATACAGGATTTTATTTCCCTTCTCCACCTTTTCAAGAATCTACTGCAAGCACCAAATAGGTAGTATTGACCCATGGCGTAGCAGCAATTTATTTAGGTTTGCTGCTGCTAACAATGGTTCTCTGTTTTCCCCTTTCACGCTATGACAGCCTGTCAATAACACAAGTAGTTCAAAAATCTATTTAAACCCAGGTCTGTCCGCTGATATTTATAAAACCCAGTGCAACCTGACTTCTATCATTGCTGTGATAAGCACAGCATCCTTGTATTTTTTTTTTTTTTAAAGCTTATTCCGTTGCTGGTCATCAGAGCACTTTGCATCTGCTTTCTTTACTTAGATTGCAGAGATTCCCAAAGGAGGGGAAAAAATGTCTTGTTTTCAGGCCCAAACAGGATCCACCTCAGATGTAGATTCCATCTTTCTAGGTGCATGCAAGTACGAACTGCTGTTATGAGTGACAGAGCTGTATAAACTTGCTATCCTCTGAACCTAGGATTCTCTACAAGGAAGGCATTGGGCTCACACAGGTTATTTGCCGATACTGTTTTAACAGCAGGGATATTACTACACCTCTTATTATTTATCTCAGGGATTCTAAAGCAAAGCAGCTGAAAAAATAAGTGCAAATACAAGGTTAGAAAAACAGAATGAGGAGAGCATGACTGCTGTCTTAAACTGTGGTTTAACTGTTTCCATGACCTTTGCAATCTCCCTTTGGAGTCCTGCTTTTTACAGTCCAAAGATACTGGGAAAATAGAAACTATTTTATTTTGCTCTGCCATTTTTACCCCTAAAACGCGAATGTTGTTTTAGAAATTGTCTTTAGAGGTCTTGATTAGCTACATAATGACGCTAAAAGCTGATACCTATACCTTTATATATTTATAAAGGCTGGCTTAATTTATTATTAAAGTATTGTATACGCTTATGTTATAAACACTTTTTTCAAACTAATTTGTGGAATCAGGATAAAAAGTTCCACTGAAGGACAGCAAGGGCTACAGTCCTGAATTCACACATTTGAAAAGTGTTCCCTCAGAGCTCCTGAAAACAAGTGAACATGAAAACTCAAACATTAGTATCTGTCCCTTCTGAACCACATAGGAGATCTTTCAAGAATCCAATTACAAATCACCCAGACAATCTTCTTGGGAAGTTCTTTTTTACAACTCTCTGTCTTGTATGTCTGACCTGCCCCCACCCAGCCTTCCCAGGACGTGAAGGTATGTCTGAAACCCACTAAAATACAGAGTAATAGAGTCTCCTCTACAGGAAATTTAAGCAACACTGGGAGTTGGAAATCCCTGAAAATCAAGCAATCAAAGTTACCACATTTCTGAGAATTACTCCTCTCCTGTTCAAAGCAGAGATATAGGGGAAAAAAAGAGGGGACGGAGGGAAGAGAGAAAAAAAACCCACCAAACCCTCAAGAAGTATCTCACAAATTCAAGCCCAATATAAAAAAAAGGAATAATCCATTTGGAAAAACTGGTCCAACTGGGGAAGTGCCCTGTAGGGAGAAGGCTTTTATCACTGGCTGATACAGGCACAGGCTTCTCTTAATGTCAGGACCTGAGAACACTTCATTGTGCATGAAGTTGTTACTTTTAGGGATTCTGTTTATTAAAATACTCAATCAAATTAAGACTTTTCTAACAACAAAGCACAGAAGTTAATACTGATGTTACTAAAAAAACAGGGAGGGAGATGAAATGAAGCAAACACATACACAAAGGACTTCCACAATGATTCCCATACCTGTTGGGGGGATTATGCCATCCAGGATGATTCTTAAAGCTTTAGCTCCTGGAGTCCTGCTACAGCTGAGAATTTCAGCTTTCCTTTACCAATGAAATATGCTTCTAACTGGAGTGGTTCAAGATGAAATCTCATAAATACAAAAATATACTAAAACTCTCCAAACAATGACAGAAAGATTTTTTTTAAATCCAAGTTCACAATGTTATTGGTGAATGAACTATAGCTTTTATGGTATAGGATTAGCAACCGTATTTTATACAACCAACCATAATCATATAGGGAGTAACTAGAACAACAATCCTGCTCTATCAGTACAAATAACGACACTCTCAGTCACTTCAGCTGGAGCAAATGTCAATGGTCCCCAGACTTAGGTGGAATCAACACCTGCCTTCGGGAACAGCACTAAAACTGGGCAGAAGCCCCAGTTTCTCAATCCATAAGCTTATCCAAACTAAGGGTGAGAGCAGCCTCCAGGACAGAGCAGACACAGCTGTGACAACCCCTCTCTCCGCCCTGTCCTATTCACCCAGACCTGCTTTGAAGAGGACAACATGGAGAGGTCAGAAAGCAGTTTAAGCCACCTCTTGCTCTTCCAATTTTGTTCCCACCATGTGAAATCCTTGCACTAACAGAAAGGAAAGAGGGCATGCGAGCTTTCACAAGTATTAAGAGTTCCCAGCCCCGAAACATCCACAACTGCGCAGAGCGAAACAGGGGAGCCTGTCAAACCACACAGCAGATTTCAAGCTGCCTGTGGAAACCCTGAAACGGCACACGTCTAGGGGAAAATGCAAACCCGCTCTTAATCTCATCACTCTCCTATAAACAGGGGTCCAGACAGCTGTTTAACAGCATATTGGGCTTCCTCCTATGGCCTTGCTGCCCAATATGCTTCTGAGCATTGGAATACTTTTTTGTTGTTGCTGTTCATAAATGAAAGGCTGCCATTCGCCATATGGGCTGAGCCAGCAGAGTCCCTCAAAGCCTGAAAAAAATCCTACTTTGTATGGCATATAAATAAGCGTCTTTGAGTACTGAGGTCTCCTGGGCTCGGTCAAACCCTGTCTCCTGCTTGATCTCAGGGTAGGAGATTCTGAGATTTCATTTCTTGGCACCATACCATAGTTTGAGCCAGACAAAGCTTACTTCTACCTACATTACACTCTGATAGTTATGCATCCATTAATCAAACAAATTAGGATGTGGCTGTTCATATTATTTGTTTACTTGTCTAAGAGTGGCCTGTAGTTATCTGTTTTCCAGCACACTGCAAGTTCTCCCTCTATGTACACACCACCACCCTCTCTCATGACGTGGCTGTGTATTTAGGTTTCCTGCATTTTCACACCGATAGCGTATTGCTTGCCAGTTAAGAATCACATTAGTTTGAAGATACCATTCATCTAACATTACTGCTTCCATTAGTGTGGACAGTTCAAACTGGGCAAAATGCACATCTCATGCATAATTTAATGGATTTCATATAGTGAGTCAAAACCTGTTAGTACAACAGCATAAACCCCAGACTATTTCTTTGGAGACTCATCACTGGGAGATACTGAAACCAAGAAAATTGCTCCACAAGATTAGTAGCCATCTCCAACGCAGCAGCAGCAAGAAGTGGGTTGCACACCACCTTTGTCTGAACTTGTCCGAGGTGTTCTACCAATAACCTGCGAAGTTTTTACAAACCAAAAAGCCATCCTCCTCTTTCATCAAAATCTCCCACTTTTCCTTCAGAAAATCCTCACTATCTAAGTATCTCCAGGGCTTCTTGCTTTTGACCCCAATGGTTTGTATCTAGCTGATACAGAATATAAAACTCCTGAGGGGAGAGTCTTTTGCATTATGATACATTTTTTGCTTGTTTGTTTCTTTGTTTAAAAAAAGAACTAAACTTCCTCAGAGTCTAATAAGCTATAAAAATAAATAAAACAAAACCAGAATCCCATGCAGAGTTTTCCTCCCAGATGAGAGGTATGATAGGCAATCAACAAAACTGAGCAGGGATAGTGTTTATTATTTCACCAGAATCAGTATCTCCATTGATTTTACCCAAAAACTGCTTATGTTTAACAGACTGACAGAGCAGCATAGCGCCCTAAGACAGTTCCCACTACTCCACATGCACTCCTCAGTCGAGACAGGCTGAATGACACCCCTTAGACATGAACGAGAGCCACTGCAAAGGGTCAGAGGCTTTGCCTCAATACACGTGGCAGGCTGTGAGCCACCACCACGGAGTGAAGGCACGGCCTTGGGAAGAAGTGCTGGGCCCAGGACCCTTGTGTGTTCTGATCTGCAGTGTGGTCTTAGGAAACTCCCACCAGTTCTGTTCTTCTGTTCCTCCTTGCAATGCTTTGGCTGCATCTTACTACAGACAGCACCCAAAATGATGGGGCTCCAGGCACTGCCGGCTGCTGTTGGAGTAGCAGTGTTACCAAAAATACAACTGCCTCCATCACTCATTTGAGTCGCTAGATGTCTTCTGCTTTCTCACATTTTCACAATTTTATCAGGGCTTCTTACACCCTAAGAAAGTTATTAGCTAACTGTTTCTAAAAAGATCAAATACCTTTAGCTAAATGAAGAGAGAACAGAGTAGTGATTTCTGACCTTTATCTGGGATGATTCACACACTGCAGCCCAATTCTTTTGTTACTTTCCTAAATTAGTAATTCAGAAAGGTGGGTTGGTCACCATTCGATCCCCCTTACTGCTACTGGAAAATCTTCCAAATATAGAAAGAGGGAGTTACTGACAGACTATGACACAAAGGTGTAATGTCACGAATTGTCATTGACTTACCCCATTTATCATACCCACTTTTCCCTTTCAAAAACACTCTATCAATCTCTCTGTGCTGCTTGTGTGAAGCTGCACTGAATTAACAGGACCACATCCCTTCCACTTCATGCTTTTCCAATACTGCTCTGGTCTTACCCTCTGCCCTGACTGTCCACCCAAACCTAGTGTCACTTTGACCTCTAGTACTGAATCGCTCCATTTCAATCCCAGAAGGGAAGAAGTATCAAGCTGTAACGACCGGTTTACGTTCCAAGTCTCAATGTGATTTTAGCACAGAAACTTCCCCCTGTAATGGTCCTGATATGTGGCTGAATAATATTACACTTGCCCATTCTGTGCCTGTGCTTCCACTGATCTGCTTTCTCTCTCTAAGCAAAGCACTCATCTCAGTGTCTCAGTTTTCCCTGGGTTAGAGACAACCAGATTTACCTTTTTTGAAAGGCATTTTTAGACCCTTAGGAAAAAGCTTTAGGTGAGATCTGAGTGTTACAGAAAGACCTGCCGCATAAATTTAAAAATCAAGTAAACATGAGCTGTCATTTCTTTAAAAAAGAAAAAAAAATCAAGACAGTTCAATTTCTGAGTTTAAGCTCTAAGACAGGGCAAAAAATGACCACATACCTGACAATGAGAAAAGGAAACTGATAGTATTTTCAATAGTGAAAATATTAGGTGAATGAGAGAATGATAGCAGAGCATGTCACAAGCTAAAGGAGGTCAAGAGAAAAAAGAAACAGTTGTGATCTATAATCAAATGACAGGAGTTAGGATGCATAATGTATAAGTACATGTAATATACTGTGTGCATTCACAGTGCACAGATTTTTTTTTAAATTTAAATTACCTTGCAATAAGGCAATATTCTTCTCACCCATCCATGGAGAAGGTTCATAAGGCTAATGTGAGTGATCGCTTACGAGACCACTGGCCTCAACTTTAAATGAATGCGACTTAGATAATGATTTCTCTCCAGCTTCAAAGTCAAGACTCTTCAAAACAGCCAGCAGAAGCAGTACAATAGATCTGTTTTGAAGACAGAAAACAAGATCACTGTTCATGCACTTTTTTTTTGCAGTCTCCCAGCTGCCAGACCCATTCATATGAACAATGTTTGAAGTAAACTACCAGCCCAAGATCAAGTACACTTGATGTCAAAAGTGACTGGCTAAGGCAGACAAGTAACGCTTGGTGCCTGAACTCCAGAGTCACAGCGGGCTTTAAAAAAGATGAACTGGAATGGTGGTGGATGAAAAAAACACGAGCCTTCCTTCCTGACACCATCAAATGTCTCTGGAATCCTTGGAATCAATATTTCTTCATAGATGTGTGAAGATGGACAACTGAAACCTGTCCTCAGCAAATGAAAGTACTTGTAGGAAATGCGTTCTTAGTCCTTTTCTGGTCCTAGCCAGGTCTTGGTACCCTGTAGTTAGTTTACAAGAATTCTAAGACTTTTATGGGATTTTTTGTGGCTCGAACAAGTCAACAAGACCACAGAAATTGGTCAGAAAGAAGCACAGGTTAGGAGGAAAGTACTTTGAATTGATTACACAATGGTCAAGGAAGCTTTTTTACATATTTACAATCATTTTCCAAGATGCTGAACAGCAAGACCAAGAATGTTCCTGATACAGGGCAATACTTGAATTTCACCTGAGTAGTTTCCAGAGAAGGGAGATTGCTCTGAAGTGTCAGGTCCTTTGCCTTTAGGTAGGAGCCCTGGATGGGAATCCTGCCCAAGAATGTTAGACATTAGAACAAGAAATTACAAGCACTTTGTCTTCTGAGTGACTTATTATGTTCCATGGAAGTAGTGAAACGCTCATGTTCTCTGTCCCAGACACTCTAGAGCAGGATGTTTTACTGAAGTGCTATGGTGTTTTCTTTCTGTGATTTATAACCTTACATATTCCCACATGTACTGAAAGACACTCAAAATACACAAGCGGTCTCCCGTTTAATAAAAAACAGATCCTATTTCAGTTAACTGTATTACCTGAACAATCTCTATCTTAAGGACACAATGAAATCAAGGGAAAAGACAAAAGGTAACCCCTTGCAACCAGAGGATGAGATGACCATCTCAAGTGTTTTTTCAGATCTCACCACAATCTTGCAACAGGCTGCCACAACTCAAACTCAATTAGATAAATATCAATGAAGCTTTGATTTAAGCTCATCTGTGACCCAAGATTAGACCACCAGATAAACATTAAACCAAAGGATACTCTTTCCTTGTGTAGCTCAGAAGTATAAAACCAAACAACAACCAACAAAAAAAAAAGGAAGACCTAGCGGGAGAGTGCCTATATAGAAAATGAACGTAATGGGTTACGAAAGGAAAAAAAGTATTACCTTAAATGTCCTTTACTGTAACTGTTGTTAAATGCTTGAAATATTTTTTTTAACCCAAAGAAAATCTACCTGAAAAGGGTATGCTATGAATATTACTCTTATTTTTACAATTGCAAATGAAAAAGAACATGGGGAACAAAGAAATAATAGAAGACATTAAAAAAGAAGTATAAAGCCTCTTTGTCTTTCAGAGTTGTGTTATTTTAGGCCATTTACAGTGTCCTTCCCTACAGGGAACATTGTTTTAGAGGACCACAATACACTACATGGCATAACTCTGAGCTAAAGGTTAATGGGGAATTAAGTATCTTCTAGTGAAAAGCTCTTTAAAAAAATACAGGAGAGGCTTCTCTTCTTACTCAGTTTGATAATAGGCAAAATGAGTTGCTATTGGATAATTATTAGTAAGCATATTTTAGAAGGGTTTTTCTAAGTTTGTGTCACAGAATGTTTAAAGAAAATGAGACGTTTCCAAAGGAACGCTATTGGCCTTGTAAGCAACACAGCCTACACCAACATGAGCTCATACTCAACTCTACACCCGCCCTGCGCACAGCCTCCCAAGTTAATCATCTCCCCCAGAGAAAGGGGCCTTGCAAATGCACCATTGTGAGCTGAGACAATCATGGATAAACACAGAAGCCGTGCCCAAGCCCCAAAACACACCTCAGCCGTATCCTACCAGGGAATTATAATGAAGCAATTTCTGCCAGAGGTTCTTGCTGTTGCCCTTGTTTGTGCGTTTGTTGTTTTTTTTGTCGTAGTCCCCCCTTTCTGATAGGCACCCAAACAAAGCAACCATCCTATCTAATTACTTAGGCATTTCTATTGCTCCATCGCTGGATGATCTCAGCACCTTCAACTCCAACTTTATTCTCACAGCTCCCAAATAGCAAAGGAATATCACGATGCTATCCCACAGCTGGGAAATGCAGACCAAAAAGTTGAATTAATTGCCCTTGGTCACAGATGATGGCTATGAAAGAGCTGAAAATTGAATGCTGAACCACGATTTCACTGGCTATGTGTTGTTACTCGCACACAAGTATACAGAATGGACATACTCTAACACTGTCCTATACGACTTAAGGATCATCCTCATTTATTCTTCGCCCACAAACTTGATCGGACCATTTTATTTCAATGGGAAACACAGATGCTCTCCATTACACCAGTTTCAGAAGCTAATAAATTCATGGGTGTCAGCAGAATTGCAGCTGTTTAACACTTGCGTACAGAATACGACAATGAGCCCTATAAGGTGCTCAGCGCATTGCAGGATCACTTCTGAACATGATATTCTAGTGAACGTTAAAAAAAAATAATCTCAATTACAATAATCCACACAGAAAAAAGAATATTTCATTTATAGAAGATTTTCTACAAGGGTGAATTTTATCCGTGTTTCCCAGGATTTGTACTAGCCACACAGAATGGTGGATTTACACAGTGGATAAATTTGGTTTTTCTTGCATATATGCTTGACAGTGAGGAAAATTGCACCAACTCTAGTAAGCTGCACAGTTTGTCCTAATCTATGTTTTATTCTTTCACATACACCTCAATTTGAGGGGAAAAGAAATAGATATCAGATGTGACAAGTGTATGTTTTTTTCCCCTGATATCTGACTGTTCATTTTGCCTTGGAAGGGCTGGAGCACCTTTCAAAAGTTTTAGTCCTCTGTTTCTGAGGAACTTATCCTTGTGGCATGTCTGTCAGTTTTCACAGTGCTCAAGCAAGTCTTTGCAATTTTCACATAATGGCAGTTGTTGACAGGTTGTTAGGGCTGACAGTGAATATGTTTGAAAAACTGTCAAGCTGGTGAAAAAAATTAGAGGGAGAGAGAGGGAGCCTCCTTACATTTGTAACAGCATGTTAAACTGTAAATGCATTCTCAAAATGCATAGGCTTACTTCCAGTCATGTTACTTGCTCTACAATGACAGCATATGTGAATATATGATCCTTAAAAATTAATGTCAGATTGTCACTTTATAGGTCATGGTCACATTACTACAAAACTCTGTTTACCTTTATAGAATTGATTTTACCTTTAAATGCTCAATAATAGCTGTTTCAAGCAAAGAAATTGCTAGAAATATGGTGCTACTGCTGTTAGCTTTTAATTAGCTTAACGCTGCTTTTGCCAGAGGTATTACTGGCCCCTGAGAGCCCATGGCGATGCATATAACCTGGCTTCTGTCCAAATGCCTTTTCCAGCACTGTACAGAGGTGGCATGGAAGGTCTTCCACAGCTCCTCAGCTGAAGAAAGGCGAGTGACCAACAGCAGCTGTGGCCAAGGCCAGCCTTGCATGCTCTTCCACAGACACCAGTATCAGGTTCATTTAGAGTCTCTTTACTCAAAATTGTGAGAGTGGCTTCAGAAATGAATCAGTATGGATGGTAACATCTTTACTTACACTGAACAGCAGTGTACTCCAAAATGGTCCCTTGAACAAAGCGGGCCAACATGTAGCAAAGCACCGTCAACGTGACAGAAGAGAAATTATTTTGTCTCATTATTTTAAGGCGGATTCTGCTCATTTTGGTGATCCTGCAATAGTGTGGTCAGCATCTGATATTAAGGAGGAATTTCTTCTCTTGCATGTTTGCATTACGCAACAACTCAGCAAGACTGATTTTTCTTCTTTGACCAATAAGTTTTAGAATTCAACTTATTTCTGTGAAGAATGAACTTACCATGGTCTGTCATACAAACTCTCCTTCACATAAGAGATTTCTTAAAATAATTTTTATTCAGGTTTTAAAGACTTGTTCCTGCAGTCTTTTTATAGCACTGCTTTGTTAGCATTTCAAGGGGAAGACTGTGGATCCTGAGCATCCAGTGCAAGGCAAGTCTACTTTGTCTACTATTGGAACAGACTAAAATAATCGGGAGAAATAAAGGGCAGGTTAGCAAAATCACAGCCATGAAATTACTATAACCATGATAAAGTACTAAATACAATATTCACAACAAGAAAACTGGTCTAAAATTTCTCTTGAGTAGGAATTTGGTAAGGTCAACTATGTAGAAGCAGTGTTCCAGTAGACAGCAGTTAAGTTTGCAATAACATGTCCAGCAGAAAAATAAAGTTGTTAAAAAGAGGGAAAGAACTGGACTGGATAAATCAGTGAAGGAAGAGAACTGCAAAAGTGATGTGGAAAAATTCATGGATGATATATCTCCCAGGGTTACATGCAGCATCGGAAAGTAAATACACTGGGACTTGGAAAGATACCAAAAAAAAGATAAAATAGCATAGAAGGTAACCAAAACAGAAGAGTAAAGAGGAAGATTAAAAATTAATTATGTAAGAAAGTCTAGATAACATGACCAGGAAATATCAAACTCTGTACTATCGAGAGGAAGGGGGGTCCATGAGGTTGAGGGTGGGTTGGCATCCCAGGCTGAGCTCAAAACTTGATGTGTCACAGAAGACTTCTTCCAGCTCCTGCTGAAGTCAAGAGAAGAACTCCCATTTATTTGAAGAGAAGCAAGATTAGGTCCTAATCCTTCTGCCTCACTATCCAGTAAAGTGAGGATAATAATTGTATTGACAGGTAATTCTGTCTCACAGGAGTATTCTGAGGATTACGTAGCGTCTGCACTGTGCTGTGAAATGCTAAGTGCTAAATATGATTATACAGGGATTTCCATCCAAAGATCTCAAAGCACTTTCCAAACATTAATAATTGAAGCTTTATAATACCCTTAGGACTGCACACGTAAAGAAGGCAAACAAGATCCAGGGCTCAGCAAAGCGGGCAAGGATTATTAGACTTATTTTATAGTGGATAAACTGCACCACAGTGAGATTAAGTGACTTGCCCAAAGTAACAGAACAAATCAGTGACACTTCAGAAAACGAGCCCAGAAGGCCAGACTCCTTCACACTTTGCACAGGAAAGGAAAGATGTACGTGGAATGAGAGGGTCAACCAGCTTTTGCAAGGAGTTGGATGGGTCGGGCCACAGCAGAGAAGTGGAACACTCAGAGAAGACTGAAGAGAGCACAAGAAGAAGAAAAACAAAAAAAACAACAAAACCCCACTGTTTTGGAGAGTGGCAGGGTTTGTTTATTTTTAGGTACACAAGCAAGAACCAATAGAAGACAATGCCTTAAAGCGGTAAAAAGTATAGTTTATTGGCAGGAGGTATAGCCACTACTAAGAACAACATCAATTTTTTGCCTCACAGATTCAACAAAGAAGACAGAGAACACATGTCAGGACTCAGATTAATTTCCCAGGGGAAGAACAAACACAGAAGGAAATTAAAATCATGTTAGAACAAGGAATCAAGAAATCGGAATGACTGAAGACTGGGTAAGACTTACGGATGGAATAGACTCCTCTCAATTTCTGGAATAAAGGCTAAGTATTTGCAGAATCCTGCAAAATCATTTTGGTATCAGACAGTTACACAACCTAATCTGACACTGAAATGGACTTGAAACTCAAGATGGCTAGGATAGTTTCAGGAAATCATGGCAGTCTTGACATATAAGAACGAACATAAATGTAATCAAAGAACAGCTTCTGAGAACATTTAAGAATTCAGTTTTGTACGTGCTGACAAAAGAAAGATCTTGTCTAGCAAATATGAATGAATATCAAAAATACCACTCTGGAAGTGAATTTGCTTTGACTGTGTTACAGCGTTTGAACAGGGCCAACCAACCACGTTACAAAGTACTGATATTCCAGTACATTAAAAGTGACCTTCATCTGACAGCCAGCAAGACTTTGGAGCAAAGGACTCTGGTATAGTGCTGCAATATTCAGATGAGGCAGCGCAGCAGATGCTGAACATGAAAGTTCGTTGTCAGGACCAGCATTTGGAGACAAAATGATTTCTCTCTGTGTGCGTATGTACAAATCTCTCACAGGCTTCTGAGCTAGAGAGAATGTGAGACCAGGTTTGAAGGAAGCAGTAAGTGGAACACACTGTCAGTGGTTACCTCAACATTGAGAATTCTCATTTCATTGCAAGAGCGAAAAGAAAAAAGAATGTTTTCACCTCCTCGGTGCAACACAGAGAAAAAATGTCTTGCACAGAGGAAATGAACACAGTGCAAGATCTATCTGGTTTAGCTACTAGAAAGGCTTAAAGGAAATACTATAAATCTATGCAAGCACAGATTGTTTTTATAAACAAAGAGGAAATTAAGAAAAAATACATTACAGTAAATTCAGGAGGAATACAGAAGTGTTACATAGTTATGTATCTACACAATTGCACACAAAGTCATGGAAAAAATGTTTTAAGTATTTGCTGAAAAAATGATACTGAAATTAAACTGCTAACTTGAAAGTGGGACTCCACTTCAGAAGTATTCTTGGCTTCACTTCATTTGTTTAGATTTTGGTAAAGGAAAAAGCATTTCCTTGGCAATTTCACTGCAGAAAACAAGCCTTGAAATAAATACAGCAGGAGAGGAGCACCTGAAAAATGTAAGGTGTAAAAGGTGTAAAAATGTTGTCTTTCACTCTGATTCCAGTCTCTCTTCTGTACCAGCTTCTCAGTTTTGCTAAATCTTTTTCTTCTATGTCATGCCATATAATGCTGGGCGCTTAGCTTGAAAAGATAATATCTAGTAATTACTTGAAGAGTGGTATGAATGTACATGGTTAATACCGACCAAAAGGATAAACTCCAGAGCAGTATTTTCTCCTCTTAAATGGAATTAAATCAGAGCTGAGCAATAGGATTTGATACAGACAGGAGCCTCATGACCAGCTTTGTTACAAATACACCATCAACATTTTTAGTTAAATGATCTTAAATATAGACAATTTAGCATTTTCCTGCTTAAAAACCTTTTAGGCTCATTGTGAAAGATAGTAGAGATCTGTAGAAAACATTTTGAAAGTACTCTGAAAACAGTCTCAGATGTTTGAAGATCTGAATCAATTTCCCTTTAAGTCAGTGTGAACGTTTCCATTCATTTTCAAGGAACCATTGAGAGAGACACAGACAGAAATGAAGTTTATATAAACAAAGATGAAATCTTCTTTTGATCCTGATTTCCTAAGTTTCCACACCTCCAACTGAGTTATTTGGAGTTTTGCCACTGATTTCACTAGCAACAGGATCAGGATCAATATTTTCTGATATAAAATGACAAACTATAACTCAGTTCTTTTGTTTCCTAAATAAAATTTAACATCTCCATCATCCAGATGCTTTTTTGAATGCAGTCTATTTGGTAAGAAGCTGATGACCTCTCTTTGACATAAAAAGGCTGTTCTTACTCTAAATAGGCTGCTGTAAATTCGGTTTTGATAAAATCTGACCCCCTGCAAGTGAAGAAACATACCAGATATCAAACCTTCATTCTTACACTTCTTACTGACATGTGAGATTTGCCAGATTAAGGAATTTTCCAGCATCAAGACCATGGAATTTTATCCATTATCCTTTCCTATATCCAATGCAAATAACATGTACTATTCTTTTTGTACATTAAAAGCACAATGAACAAAACAACCAAAGGAGAATAAATAAGAACAGTCTCCAATTTGTAATGGATTTCTATCTTTGGGACTAAATTACACAGGATTGGACTTCAGTATTTTAAAAATATAGATTTTCTGTATTTTTCACAATACTTTGGAAATGAAATCATTTAAGCTACAGACTGTATTATCCTCATATTGAAGAAAGTTTAAGTACTACAGCATAAACCTACAATATCTGACTTTAGACTGGATAATTCCTGCTACTTAGAGTAGAAGAAAGAAATTGGCTCAGTTAAATGTAAATACTTGTATTATGAAGTGACTAACAAAAGCAGTGCATTCACCTTCCCAATATATTTGTTCCTTGATACTTCTGCAGTACATGTCATGTTTGCCATCACTAACTAGTTTATGTCCCAAAAAGAAGCACAAACATTGTGTTCGACACACAGATCCCTCGCTCTGATAACCTAAGACAATAACATTAGGAAAATATCTAAAAATTATGTAAAATCAACAGCTTTTTTTCCATTCTAAAATAAGCAAATTTGTTGCTATACATTGCCATTAACAAGGAACTTGTGATCTAATAAATGTCACAATCAGTTTCATTTAATTAAAATAATAAATATTATACAGTAATGCAGATTGACATTTATATCTTCATTTACGTGAAGTTGGATTTATGGTCAATGCTTTATTTGATGGAGGCCACAAATAATGGCTATTAAACTGCCACAGGATGGACACAAGATCACAATAATGAAATTAGACAAGGCAAGGCACTGATATATGGAGCCCTCCTGCTAGAAAATAAAGTAAGTCATGTCCAAAGCAGATGTTTTCTTTGGCTGCAGTTTAAGTTTGCTAAATTTTCAGTGGGCAGTTTAACTTCATATACACAAAGGTGGAAAGGAACAGAACTCCTGTGACAACGCCTTTCGAGACGTATTGCAATTAATGCAGCACATGAGCCCTGCTTCCCTTGTCAAGCACATTCATGCAAGAATATTCTTAAGTGTAAAGAAATGTCTAATATGATACTAATTATTAAATTTCAGTTAAGAAGCCTGAAATAAGGCTTTTGTGCTTACTGGTGGAATAAATACCTCGTCTCTATTTTGCTAATTAAACATACATCCGGGAAGCTAACTACAGATACATTCACATTCTTCTTGACCTTTTTTTCTCTTTTTTTAAAAAATATATCAAGAGTTTTGGAATATTGGTGTAAGGTTTTTAGAGGGCAAGCAGAAAGGATCAGAGGGAAAAGACATTTCCAGAAGGGAGGGCTCTCCTCTTACCTCCGCAGCTGCACCCTTACCAGTTTTTCTAGCCCATCCTGGAACGTGATGCACTGGGCGATAGCTCATTGCTTCCCACTCCAAAGTTTTCCATGAAAGACAGTACTGCAGTACCTATCCTTAGAGTGCTTGCTTAACAAATCAGGCTAGTCCATAGCTCTGCTGCAGTGAATAAATAATCCCAAGTAGCAGAACATTGTGAAAAATGAAACAAACTTGCCTTGTGGGCAAATTATCTAACTGGATGCCATGTGTTAAGTTCAGATAAACATTCAGTTACATGGAACAGCATCTCAAAGTTTGATATTTATCTTTGTGGATTTATTTTCACCTCAGGATCTTCATATGCCATGCTAATATGATGCCACACAGGTTCAGGAGGAAAAAAAAAAAAGTAAATCGGGCACAGTCATTTTGGGAGGCAACGCAGACAATAAAAAGACCCAAAACAATGAAAGTCATTACATTCTCTGCTTCTGAACTAGACAAATGGCTTTTAAAGCTATGCCTTCTAAAGAATGGCTCGGTTTGGTCATTTATGCTAAAACTTAAGCATTACAAGCCTAAGGGTCTGGTCTAAATAACAATACCTTCATTAATCAATTTATAACAGCTGAGATCCTATTTCTGGCTCTAGAGAGGAATGCAATATAATCAGCTGAAATTTGGCCTCACATTCCTCAGGCTCAGGTGAAAATGGCACTGCAAATAATTTAGACATCTCTGGACAATTTATTCAATAAATTGTCCAGCTTCTTGATCTATTTATCACAGGGGATGGAGCTGATTTAACTAAGAACTTTACCTGCCTTATTCCAGAATAATTTCTGCGTTCTGCTTCAAATTCTCTCTTGAACAAAATTAATTTTCGTATACAGATAAATCTATGCTTAGGTTTCTTGAGAAAACAGCCACAGATAAATCTGAGGCCTTAGGCATTTCTACTTCCACACCACAAAAATCATGCAGTGATGAAATATTGTTGGCTCAACTTGTGACTTTTGGCCATTGTTGGATGCAATACCAGGTCTGAAGATGACGCAATCCCTTCCCAAGAGTCCTGCCAGATGGGCTAAATATACAGACTATGCTATTCCCCTGGTCCTGCACAATATGTTCTACCTTTCAGAGCCATGGTGCTCTGCCGAGCGATGCAGACCTGGGCTGCAGACGTGCTTCTCCTCGCTCCCTTCTTGGTGCAGGCAGTCACAAAGCAATCTCTGCCTCACCCAGAAGACCACAGACAGGTCTTGCGTCAACCTTCAGAGGCGTACAATGTGAAATCATCAAATGGCCTAAAGTAACCAAATGGCTCGCTTGTTCATGATCTCACCCCTTAGGTCTGACCTTGGAGCCTAAGGGATTCAGATCTATGATACTCTAACTAACTGCAACACCCAACCTGCCTGTGGCCCCAGGGAGTCCATCTGTGAAAGAACAAAACAAATAAAATGAGCATTTTATTGGGGCATTTCCCTTTTGCTCTGTACCTGCCTTTATCCCCCTGAAGAGACTAAGCATGCTGGTTTTGGCTGGGATGGAGTTAATTTTCTTCATAGCAGCTAGTATGGGGCTATGTTTTGGATTTGGTTTCACTGCTGTTTCAAAACCATGCTTGAGAGCAAACAGTGTGAGAGAAGTCAGCAAAAAGTTCATTAGTTGGACTAATTTATTTCAATTTATTTTATTTTTAAATGTGCTTATTCAGCATTAAGTCAAAGGACAGACTCTGATCCCTGAGGCACACCCCGGCTCATCGTCTCTGCGGTGAGCACCCACTTTAAGGGGAATTGCCATCTGGCTCCCTGCATGAGAGTCCCAAGATTTCTGAGGATGAGTATTACCCAACTGGGGACCGAGCACACCTCAGGCTTTACTCAGATCAAACCTATATGCAGTAGCCACTTCTCTGACAGCAGATACATCATCTTTTCCCTGTTATCAATGCTTTCTAGGGTTGTCTCCCACATCTTACTCCTCCACACTGCAAGGCTGAATTGAACAATTTTCATTGACATGCACTTCTGCATTACACACATTGCACTAAAATCCTAGAAACGCAGGGCAAATATGAAAGCAGAAAAGGCCTGGGACATACATTTGAAAGCAAGAGAAGAACAGCTGGAAAACCAAAATCACACTGATCTTAAGGACTGAGCCCTTCGTTTTGGTCAGCTTTCTAGGTAAGTTGAGATGTGCTCTCTGCTACATCTTTCACATTACAGGTAACCTTTGTTAAAAGGAAACAAGTTTCCTTCGGTGCACAAAACCCACATCACATTTCAACAGTAAGCAACGTGTAATCATCAAGTGTAAAGCAGACATCTCACAATATACTGTTATTTTATGCATACACGTAATTTTGATGAAATTAAAAAACAAGCATACCAGCTTCAGTAAGAGAAGAGCCCCAGACACCTGCAAATGCTGTTCTTTTGTTCTCACACATCTCTTCTCTCGCACGACATTCTGCTAAACCAACCCTTCAGGAAAGGACTTCACAACGTTAAGTGTTTTATCAGCTTATGCAGATGAGTCATTAAAAAAAATCGAAGGTTTGTTGTCAGAAAGCCAAGCATCACTCATTCCTTCACAAATAGTGACTTCTGGAAAACATAATAAAATCCTTGCCTGCATTAGGTTTCTGCACCTGTGACCTTAGTCATAAATATGCATACACAAAGCCAAATTACAGTCCTGCTGAAATCAAGAGAAGTTTTGCCATTGTAGTGCCGAGTCTACCAAGTTTCAACTCAGCCATATTACAAATCAGGCAACGGACAAGACAGGGTTCCTTTAAACAAACCCGATTGCCTTTACAAGCTACACTGCTTTCCACTTTTCCACTTTCCTCGTTTACCATGCAAAAGTTAGGGCAACATTCCTCCTGTCAGACTGCTCAGCATGAATAATAGATATGTCATTTTTTAACTGTCAACAAAGTATCTGTAAGAGCTGCACTTGGTCCTTTTGAATATCTACAGCAAACTGTTTATTTGGCATTACAGAGCTCATATTTTCCAACTAGCAAAGAAATTACTAAAAAAGACATACATGTTAAACCATAGAAGTAATTTTACTTGCACCTTATTATCCTTATGTAATATTTAATTATCTCCTCTCCTACTCCCTTGTGCTTCAGTGACAGTTTGCTCAATGATGTGTCAAGGAGATGGAGAAAACAAAACAAATGAGGTCAGATCTGTGCAATAATACGCTGGTGTTTATTTACTGAGGGCCAAAGCCTCAGCGGCTGCAAACAGTATGACTCCTGTGCAGGCAGTTGAGCTCTGCTGACTTACACCAGCTGTGGACTAAAGCACAACCACTGAGAAACAGATTACATTTCTGTAATCTTAAATGTAAACCAAGTGATATTTCAGATATAAAAAGTAAAGACCTTAGAGGAGAGCTGAAACTGTATCAATAGGGTGACAAATAGTCCCATACACAGAAGAGGACAAGTTTTTGAGTGGTGTAAATGGCCACACTTCCCCTGGAGCTCAGCACAGGACCACCCAGTGTTTGCATTGCTGTGGTCTCCATTAATTCCTTCGTAACAATTAGTCTCACTTCTCCTATCTTCTCTTTATTAGTCCATTCAGACATGCTTCAGCATCGCTCTCCAGTCAGCAGCACGTCTGATGGATTTGGCACTCACCCCTCCGCTCCACCCTCCACTGCCATTCCCTCTCCACCACCACACGCTGGAAGTGACCGTCCTCTCAGTTGTGCAATCTGACCGTGGCCATGCTCTAAATCAGGTATGTGAAATGATACTCCTCAAGAATAAAATATAATGACTGTTGGAGACTTAGAGCTTGCCCACACAAAGAGCTGAAGAGGAAGGGCAGAGTAGGCAGTGGGAACAGGAGTCACGAGTCATGGCTGGAAAGGAGGAGCCTCCGAAATCAGATCTGCCACAGCAGCATTATTCAAATGGCAGCAATAAGTCACCTTATTTCTTTGGTTAATGGCTGGGCCTCAAATTTTTGAGGTTTTCATCATGGTTTATTCCAAGAGCTACCTGATATTTAAAGGGTAAATACTTCCTTCTCAAGTGAGGATTCATCACAGTGGACACTTTCAACATTTGAATCTTTACTGAATATATACAGATACGTAAGTAATCAGCAGTTACTTATGTGTATTGTATAACAATTCGACAGCGGCCAAAAAGTGTTTGGTGGCAGAACTGGGATCAAAACGCCCATGTTCCTAACTAGATGACAGCAAACATGCCGAAAAGTATCACAGCTACCTGTGCAATGGCCAGCACTTATCCCTCGTGCTCTGGGAAGATTTCACTTGTGTGTCTTCAGGCCACCACATCACTGTCCTTCTAGTTTGGAAGGATCTTTTGATTTTCCTCTGGTGTTATTGCCAACAGGAGCAATGGTGGGCACAGCACACTGATTTAGGAGTTGCATGCATTTGTTCTGAGCAAGGCAAGAGGTCACTTTAAAAAGAACGGCCACCCACTTCCCACGCATTAGAGTTTTCATTCTTGATAGCACCACTAGAGCCAAAAAACTGATAGGAGACATTGGGGAAAATTAGGACAGGGGAAAAAAAGAAAAAGGAAAAAAAAGGAAGGAATAGACAGCCCTAAGAGTGAGGACACCATTACTATAACTTGACAGACCATTAAAAAAAGGTCAGTATCCACTTTAAATATATGAACAAATTAACAGAATACACCATGTTCAGGTACATGTTAAGAAGCATTAATGAGAATAGCTTGCAGTTCAGTTTACTTAGCTCTTTAAATAAACATGGGCTATTGGAAATGTTATACAACAACGCAAGCACTGTAAGTGTAGCTCCAACTCCTGTCATTCCTGCAGATGAGTTACAAATCTACAAGAACTTGTCTGCTCCATGCTTCCAGCCACCGCTAAACTTAAATTAGTAACTATGTAGGCCTCTTCCAAGGCATATCAGAGACCAGCTGTGCAAGGACCTGTCACCTTCTTGTCAGTGAAAGTTTTCTGTCCAAAGAACTTTCGTCATCCCTCATTCCTCAAGTAGCTGGATGTCACTTGAAGAGACAGCTGAAGTCACTTGCAATGAATGGTCTCAAATCAGAGCTCACTGCCCTTGTCACAGAAAGTCTCACCCCGCAGCTAAAACTGTCACTGATCATGTTTAGATATGTACGCTGAGGTATCAGATTAGAAAAGAGTATGCACGAGATGGGAGTTTAAAAGAGGCCAAGTTGCAAGGAAAATCTTAATAGGGAGAATCGAGGGCTTGAAGGGTTAGCCCTTTTCCAAACCCAATTTATATTTCCCATCAAATCCAATAAAAAATATCTAGCTTCTAAAACCGGCATGTTTCCAACCAACATATTCAAGAAGAAGGTAAAACTTTAAGTACTTTGGCCAGAGAGCATGTAGATTGCTAGGATATTATGGCACCTCTGCAGCAAGTTACTTCATTAATAGGAAAATACCCAAAAGGCATATTCTGACCTCAAGATTAATGCTCAAAATGGTGGATGCATATGCCATGTTAAAAAAAGAATGAAAAAATGTATTAAATTGGTATATTCTTAAGAAACTCTTGAGACTGTTATAATATTTGCTGTTTGATTCTAAACCTCTTGCTTACATTAGCAATAGGAGCATTGCCTACTGGTTACGGCAAAAGATGGAGCAGTCCGGGCTCCGCAGTTGCTTTCCCATCTCAGGTACCGACTTTTACGTGACTCGTTTAGATGCTCACGAACTTCTAGGAAATCCAGCTTAACTGTTGGCAAACCTAGCTGCATGGGCTTGCCAAAGACCACTTGAGGACACATTTCTAAAACTGACCTCTACACTAAAAATAGCAAGGTGAAGTTGGGTTGCAGCTGCTAGGAGAAAGACAAAGGACATGGAAACATCCACGAAGATGCTCATTATGTTCTACATCATTTCATTTTACACTTTTCTTTTAAGGTATTGCAGTACCAATACATCATAGGAGCTAGATCCTGGGGAATGCTCTGCAGATTTGCCCATGCTACACTGCAACCTCTGGTGCTCCTCAGGGCCAGCTCCAGAGCAGTGCAGGAGCAGCAGAATATCTAAGAGATGACATTTCCAGTCCAGTGGCTCCAGAACAAGGGTTTCTCTGGATGCGTTTCCTCAGAAGATGAATTTTAGTGGGACAGTTAGCTAAAGGCATGGGTAGTAGCTTAGTCAACAGCTCCAGAAGACATTCAAAAGAGAATGCAGGAGTGCTTTCTCCTCCGTACACAGCACCTCCTGAGAAGTTGAATTAGCCAGTACCCTTTTTTCCCATATATGAAAGAAAATGTAATCTTCAGTCAGAAGCATCATAAACTTATTTCCTTTTACCCTTGCACTGTTGGCTTGAAAACAAAATAATTTGTTCCAACTACTTATTTGTAAAGACTATTTGCTTTGTTTCTGCTTGAAAACACGGCCAGAGAAATTTTATTCCAAATTTCATATGCCAAAATTCTCTCCACAAATGAAGCTCGATAGAGTGAAGGGAATTCATTCCAACTTTTTTTTAAGTATATTTGTTTTGTTCTTGCCTGAAAACACAGCAGAGAAATTTTATTCCAAGAAAATATGCGAGAGTTCTCTTCAGAATAGAAATCTAATTTTAGCCCAGGAAGTTTTATTCCTCACCTTCCAGGCTCCCCAAAAATCACAAGCATGTACAAAATAGAAGTACAATCCAAACTGAGTCTGCAACCAGTGTTTACAGTTTTTGCTACTGAGGAGTCCTTGAAATACCAACTGCACACTAAGAAGCAGCAGGAGCTACCACAGTCCACTTCACACTGAAGAGGTCCCAGTGGCATATTGCGATCAATCAATGAACCCCTACCATGGAAGATGACTCAGAGGAGACCAGCAAGGATGATGTGCACATGAAGCTCAGAACGGAACACAGGAAGTGACCGCAGCTATCTTA
>VYZW01043452.1:10135-35402 GCA_013401315.1 Balaeniceps rex | reverse complement strand
TGGGGCGGGGTGGGGGGTTGTATTTTCTTTGTTTTATTTTTCTTAATATGTTTAAGATACGTTACAAATCTAAAATTACTTCTGGGCTTTCCCTATTAGGGCATGAAATTATTTTTTAGAATATTTACTGATCTACTAGTCTTCTACTCGCTGCCTTAATATTCACAACAGTTGCTTTTCTTAAAAGTTTGTGCTTTTGGTTACTTAATAGCAATTTATTTCTGTACAACACATGAGAGAGAGGAACAGACTTGAAACGGCAGGGAGAACACTTGTGATGAGCTCTGTAGTCTGTGTTCCCATCTCTTTGATAGTTCATACCACCTAAAGAGCTGCACTGTTACCTGAAATCAGTGATTAAAAAGATGAATTTTTACACAGAACACTAAGCAATATGAATTCTTGGACATGGGTAAATATGCAAGACAACTGTAGGTGAGACGTTGTGTAACATCCCTGTCAGTTGTTATCTTTTTTTCTTTCCAGAGCAATGGCATCTTCTGGTTCTCGTGAGCAGTTTTTACGGCAGATGGAGCAGATTGTAGAAGGCATCAAACAGAATCGGATGAAGGTCTGAGACTCTTCTCACTTTCTTTGCTAGAGCCTGAGAATTATTTCAGAAAAGCCTCTTGGATAATACCTATGCATGGAGAAATCCATTATGTGAGGTGCAAATTAAGCAAGCAACTAACAAGTATTACTTATTTCCACATCCATAAGAAACTGCTCACCAGTGAAATGGTAATGAATAGAGTAGAACAGAGCTATTATAACACTTTGGGAAGCTTCTACCCCTTAACTTTGTTATTGGCACTGTAGTGATGTAGATGCTTGAAACAACTGTGTGTCACTGAAGTCAGTGAGAATTCTTCCATTTGGATTGTGTGGGTGCAGTCAGACCTGTGTCTCAGGCACGGTTTCTCAGGCTGCTGGAGCTGATTGAAGCTGCTTTCTGCTGCTGAAGAGGGTCAGCAGCACCTCACAGAGTCCCAACCATCAGCTTCCGTTGTCCCAGTTGCAGCACTCATCTGACACCTTGCTGAATCCACTGGGGTGTTTTTTTGTTGGTTTTGTTGGTTTTAACCTGATTTAGAAAAGACTCTGTGGCTGATGAGTGTGTCATGTNCTGTGTTGTAAAAGCACAACCTCAGTGGACTTGTGTTAAGTGATCTTGGGGCAATACAAGCGTGAGGTCCAACACTGGCTCCACAGGCATATTTGCACGCAACGGGGATAGGCTTAAGTACTTCTTGATAACAGTAGTTACTAACTTGTAGCTATTGTGTTGTTTTACTCTTTTATTTTCATATGTGAACATACTCATACTTTCCTAAGTCCCATAAAGGGGCTTTGAGATTCTTTTCTCTGTAGAGCCAGAAAATACTTGGTAGTGGATTACAGCTGTTCTTTATTCGAGTTTAAATGGAAGTCTGATAGACTATAAATCAATATATACTAGAATGTGTACTGAAAATGCAGTCTGTCCAAGTATTGGGCTGTTTTATCTCCACAGCTAAATAGAAACTTCAAGTACAAAATACGATAAGCATGTGTATATAGAAAAACAGAACAGGATGGAACTCGAGCTGTAATAAAGCTCTTTTGCACTAATAAACTCCACTATAAAAATATATGACGTTGACTATAGACTGCTGTGTTCGAATAAGTGGCTAGTTCATTGCCTTTTTTTGCAATGAATTATTTTTATTTGCTTGACTTCTTATTTTCAGAGAGGACAAAATAACAGCAGAAAGAATAGTGATATTGGTGGTTTTATGTATGGGCCATCTTTCTGTCCTGAAGGCTGTTGACATAATGAATGGCTCAGCATCAAACTGAGATTATGAAAATACTTTAGAACAGTGCAATTCTGGCTAGTGAAGATGAGCTTGAAGATAATGACATTTCTTTCTTTTTTGAAGAATGACATTATTTCAATTGTTGCGTCAAGCAACTGCTCCAAATTGAAACTGTCCAGGAGTTCAGTGTTTTGTTTTCTGTCTTGCCCTCCATTATGCATGTGGAAGCTGGTAACAGCACAGCAAATGAGTGAAAACAGACTCCAGAGCTCTGCTGTGACTTACTTCGGGTTCTTGGAATTGTACTGTTAAGTCTTTGAAGTCCATAAAATCATCCTGGACTTTCTTACTATATTCTCAAATGGAATCAAAACTTTCAGCTGCTTCATGTACAGATAAGGGAGAGGAAAGTAAATGGGAGCTATGATATCAGATGACTCATGATTTTGGGAGAATAGTTTCAGCATCTTTGATGGTTGCTAAAGCAGTGGCAGCTCATGTCACCTGTGCTGTATTTCTGCACTGGCAGTTTGGCCACTGGCATACTGTGAGAGAGTTCACAAGTGACATTTCATTCCTAGGTGCAGGTGTCTGGACCAGCAGGAGGTGGCAGTTACAACTAATGGAGAAAAACAAGAGTTTCTGAATGAAAAAGCCAAGCTTATCTCCACTGAGAGAAAAAATTGATTGTTAGTGATGGAGTAGATAATCATTTGGTACCTTCTCATAGTTGATTTCTCAATGCCAGTGAAGATACTGACAACAAATGGATGCTAAGAAAGTTTTAACAATTCACATGGTTCCTTGGGGAGCAGCTCTGGGGAAGGTTTTCTTACTCTTCACCTAGGAACTGTCTGTCGGATGACTTTTTCAACAGGCAGGCTAGCTGTACGCTGCCAGGGTTATTCATCCCCGTGATGGTTTAGTCTTATCTGTTCGACTTCTGTCTGCAGTGCATTAGAAGTGCTCACAGTCAGTTTCACAATTCACTCTTAAAGAGCATCCACTTTGTTTTCTGTACAGCCCTGAAGACCTTCTACCTGAAGAGAAATTTCAGTTTTTAAAGCCCATCATATTGTAACTGCATCATAAAAGAGGCCTAAGGAGAAATCAGACATACTTGTTACCAAGAACGAGTAACTTGCGAACAAGCATTTCAGTGTGATAACAGATATTCATGAGACTTTCCGAGGACAGAGCAGGCCAGTTGCTACTGAGAGGAGTATGTCGAGAGATTTGTCATGGTCGTGTGTAAAGGAAGCAATTTACCAAAGGATAGTAATAGGGTCTTACCTCTCCACAAGAATCTAGTTCCTAGATGTTTTAGCAATGCTGTTTTTAGCCTCATCCTAAAGGAACAGGACACATGTGATAACGCTTTTTTCTGCATTAACACATTTAATGCTTTTTCTTCCTCAGGCATAACTTTAAAAACCTACTGGCCCTGGTAAGTTATGTTAGGAGGGAGTCCCTGATGTTTTGGACAGCAGCTGGCTTTGTAAAGGAGATGTACCTTCTTAGCAGCATTCATACTCAGGGCGAATTTGGGATCTGCTCATTTCTTTTATGCATAACAATCAATAAGATCAAAGTTGATACATAGATCTAGAAATGCAGCAAGTTCTGCTGCTGTGGAATTACCTGCTTGTTTGGACTTTAGGGGATTCTTGCAGTTTTTGGAATTGTATTTTTCCCTGTCAAAATTTAGGAGGCAAAAGCCTGTCAGAATGCAAAAAAAAAAAAAAAAAAATTGGGGGGAGAGGAATACAACAGGGCTTTTTTAATGTGGTTGTGCCCTAGCACCAGAGGGAGGGAGGGAAAATTTACTTTCTAGACTAGCAGCAAACTTGTCTGTGATGGAAGAACTTCATTAGAATTACCCCTGAGAGGAAAGCAGCTCTGTTCTATAGTAAGAACCAATCCTCTTCACGTTTAGGGACTTAAGTTATGTTTGTCACAACTTTGACACAAGGAGAAGAGAGAACAGATTTCTTATGTGTGGGGCTTGAGGAAGTACAGCGTTGCATAGGAAGGTAAAGATGTCTCCTGCCCTCCCTGTTTGATACAACTAACATAAACAACCAAATCAAGATCTCAGTGTTGCATCAAAAACTTTTTTTTTTTTTTGGTTAAGTAATTTCACTGTGTCATCATTGAGGTAGGATTGTTCAGTGAGCAAGATTCCTGGCTTGCAGAGATGTGAGCCTTAGTTTAATTCTGAATGCTACCTATGGTGCCACTGGTACTGAGACTTAGCTTTTTAATTTTTTTTAAGAGCTGGCCTAAATGTTCGTTGCATTTAAAGCACAAGCCAGGGGTATCATTTATGAAGCATCTTTCTCCCATTTTCTTTTGTAGATAGTTGTTCCTTATACAGTATGTACATGTGTGTTTGTGTATTCCTTATACAACATATGATCTCTTCTCCTTCCTGTTTACCAACAGATGGAAAAGAAGAAGCAAGAAAACAAAATGCGAAGAGACCAGTTGAATGATGAATACTTAGAGCTTCTAGAGAAACAGAGGCTTTACTTTAAAACAGTGAAAGAATTTAAAGAGGTAAGAACGTTTTTGCTAATATAAACTGGCGAGTGTTTGGTGACCTGTTTTGTCTTGACTTGTGCATTAATACACTCACAAGAGTTCCTAATACGATGATTATCACACGATGTTCACCATGTCTCTTGGTGGTTATCTCCACATCAGTCTTGGACTCCGAATTTGATTCTGGAAATTCTTTTTTCACTGATAGACTAGCACCCCTCCGTGTTACAGGGGAAGGACAGTTTGTTACCAAGCAAGCTGTATATTTGGGTTTCCAAATGGAACCTCCTGAAGATCTATAAGCAGTTAGGTATTGGAGCAAAGAGGGTTGTGAAAATGTGTGTGAATAAGGGAGGGAATCCAGAGTCTCAGTAGTTACAAATACCTGTAGGAACCAGCCTTGTTTTCTAACCACTGTGAAAGCGCTGTTTAACACTTCATTGATGTAGCCTTTCCCGAGCTTTTCATCATAATGTGCTTCTGTTAATTATTGTCTCCATGATAATGAATGACAAAGTAGTGCTGCCAGGCAAAATTGTCATTTGGCTTCAGATGTTTGGGGAAAAACATCTTTCTGTAATTTGTCCTGCTTTGTTTTGAGACAGTTCCTTCCTGTTTCAGACAATGTGCTCTGGGAGAATGACAGGGACTGTTCAGATGCTTTTCTGACATACAGAATTTTATGTCCTAGTTGCAGAATTTCGGTGGAATGTTTTTTGGTTTGGTTTGTTTGGGTTGTTTTCGTTTGGTTTTTTTGGTTTGTTTTTCTTTTTTTTTTTTGTGTGGAAGCATAACTAAGCCATTTTTCTTCCACTGCCTTGTGAGGGAACTTCTACTTGACCTTGCTATCCTTAAAAATAAATGAAGTCATGGTTGTGGTGTTGAACACAGGCGGTATGTACTTATGTAAATATATTTCTTGACCTAGAGTTGTTCACTGAACACTGACTTTTTTGTAAACGGTCTTGTGAAGTTCCAGATCACCTAAAAGTAATCTCAGTTTCAGATTTATTCAATTTATAAGTGAAAAGGTGGATTTGCTTTAGCTACTTGTAACAACTTTAGATGAATGGTCAAGCAGCATTCCTTTGGCTTGAATGTCATAACATTTAATGAATATTACCATTGGAATAACATTATGGATGAATCGGAATTATCTTCAGCTCATCACTCACACCAGACTACTTTGGATTTTGGAGACCTTTCAAAATAAAAAGGGTTTGGTTTTGCTGATGTGAAGATATAACTAGTAGCATTAAGAGCAACAACCTCCTTATCTGTTTCCTTTCTGTTAACAGGAATGCCGTAAGAATGAAATGCTGCTGTCTAAGCTGAAAGCTGGCTCTTCCTGAAGAACTCCAGCTGGTGAAGTTTATATTGTTCAGTCCATTGAATCTCTTTTGTGAGGTGACAGTTATAACTGCAATGTAGATATATATAGAGAGAGATATATAAAAAAATATATACACACAGCTGTAAAAGTCTGGTTTTTTTTTCCAGTATGTATTCAGTTTTACATTCCTTCATCACATGGCTGTATTATTCATTATTGCCTCCACTACACAGTAAAGAGTTAACGCAGTACAGCAAAATAGAAATATTGTCTAATTTTATTTATTTGGGTTTGGTTTTTTCAACAGTAAGGACAATGGGAACGTTTTCTATTTGGGTTTTAACACTGAATTAGGTCAAGATTCTGGAATAAGAGGGTATGTACTGTGTAGTATGTCCAGTACCACAAGATGAGCGCTGCAGAATGCAGTGGTTTGTTAATTTTGGCCAAAAAACCCCACAGAATGAGATTCTTGAAACACTCTTCACCAGCTAGTAACTTCACATTATTTTAATTTACACTCTAGCCATAGATAAGATTCCAAAGGATAAAAATTAATTTCTAACTGTTAAGACGTAAGAAAATGGAAACTTACCTTGGATAATTCCTGGTGTAAAATTATAGATCTATATTTTTATAAAGTCTAGCTGTTGTATAAATTTCTTTGAAATTTCATTTTTATATATATAGAGAGTGTGCTTGTTAAATTAATAGCTCCAGGAAAGAACACCTTAATCACTAGGACCATCACGTTATCCCTGGCTGGGATGAAAATCAAAGTCTATGTCACCTGTAATATAGGAAGATAAAGATTCAGACATTCTGCTCAAATGAACTGATGCTCACCTTTGAAGACAACAGCCTATTCACCCAGCTGAAGACTTGCCCTTGAAAGTTTAGAAACTTTGTGGAACACTTTCTGAAACATTTTTATGTCTGTATATACAGTATTTTATAATTCAAACAGTTGCTTTTTGTACTTAACATCAGGATTTTGGACTGATGTCTTAATGTGCATCACATCTTCAGGAGAAGAAAAACCACGTTCTTTTTTCCCAATAACAATGATGACAGTGCTGTTTGATTATTTTCTATGGCAGCGAATATAAAATAAAGAATGTTTGGAATCCAGTGACCTTCTGCTATTGTGTTTTTAAGGTGGAACTTGCTCTAGAAGCCTTAACATGCTTTTGAATTACGAGTGCATTGGAAGAGAAATTGTGTCAATATTCACTCATAAGGATGTTTTCATGTGTCACGTACCAATCGGTAACATTTTGTTTTCTCTTGCCGCTTCTGGTAAGTGTGGTGTTTTGGTATTTGGCACAAACTATCAAACCTGGTATATGCAGAGGAGGACCGTTGAAGGTTGTATTTGTCTTCCATAAGCATCTGCTTAAGATACAGAATTCTCTGTGAAGTTGGTACAAGTTCATCACACTACAATACCCAATTCCACTCCTTTTGGATACAGTGGAAGGTTCGATATTAGCATGTGAATTTATGCAAACCCTGTAGCATTGAAAATGGAGAAGCGTAGGCATTTGTTAAGCCTTGCATAAGGAGACTGTTGATGTTCTGTCTGGGTACAATGCAGTGAGCTACCAGAACTCTGGTAGACTGGGCTCCATGGGAGGTACCTTCTCATAAATGAGACACTGTTTTTGTGGCAACCTGAAACACTTTTCCTGTTCCTTCTGTACAAAGAAAGAAAACCTTTCTACTGAGCCACCTGTACCTTACTCCCCCACGCTAGTTAGTGACTGAATATATACTGGCTGCTCCACTTGTATGTATTCAAAGTCAGTCTCCCTAAAGCTAGTGAAATAATGAAGGCAAAATTACATTCTGAGTACCTTCAAAGAAGGAAAAAACTACATTGAGTTCCTTCAAAGCAGGAAATCTGCACTGAGTGCTACTTGCAGACCTTCTCTAGTCAGCTGTGATATTAGGAGACATTATTTATGTCTACAAACTTTGCCCTCTATAAAAACGGTAATTCTCTTTCTTTCTAATTTGTAAATCGAATAATTAAACTTCGGCACCTAGACAACCTGTTTGTGAATTCAAGCTGTGACATATTTGCATACCATGCACTTCTGAAAAAATAACTTGAAGGGACCTTTCAAATAGGGTTTTACCATTTTGATGAAAATTGTTTAGCATCGAGCAAAATTTGCTAGGTAGGGTATGTAATGAACTTACATGTAGAATAAATTACGTGATTATTTGTTCAGTATAACATTAAACTTTATGCTTACCTGTTACAAACACAGTAACCTGGAAATTTCAACATGGAATATAAAAGCATTAGAACCATTGCTCCAGCTAGGAGCTAGTGATTTTGACTAAGATATAAATCTGGGGTTTGTGAAGATCCAGTTATTGCTCATAGAAAATAAATCAGAGTTCAGATTATAACTTAATGTAACAAGTCAATTTCTTTCTACAATAGATTGAAATCCAGGGCAGACGAACACGATTTTTGCTTTCAGATCCTGGTGTGAAAAATGAGAGGAAAGAGGCTGAAGAGGTATGAAAAAAGTCACACCAGGTGTTCCTTGTTTTCTGTCACAGACTGTGTATGTCGGGGGTACCATTTCTTCTGATACCTGAGGAGGAATCAAAATGATGGGTAGTTCTTCTAATAGCCTGCTTAACTTGATGACTGTCAGGCTTAACCATTGCATCAGGATGTCCCCAGGCAGTTTTAGTGTGGAGGAACAACTACACATCATGCTATGGCTACTCGTGGGAAGGTGGTTTTTTGGGAACCATATCCAACATGCTTTGACACTATAAACATGACAATCCTGCTAAGCAGAAACATGCGAGTTAATTTTGGCTTCCACTAAAATGATGACAGCTATTTGTCAAAGTGAAGGGCAGTGTCAGGAGGAAACTTCTAAGTGGAGTTTTCAAAGAAAGGAGGGCAGGGCTTTAAAGTGGTTATTTTCCTTTAAGTCAATAAGCTTCAAAGTGTACCATGTGTTTGCTGGAGATTTAAGGTCTTTTTGCATAATTATTACATTAATTTTTTGATCTACAGAATTAAAAATATTTTTAATGCCCACAGTTTGGTGATTGGAGCCGTGCAGCTGAGGCACTAAATTCTGAGAGTGTAGATGCGTGTATGCAAAGGACTACACAAACCTATAGCAAGCAGAATCTGTCTTAATTCTCCATTTCAGCTGGTTGCAAGGGAGGAGCTAAGAGTTTCTCAGAATTTTACGTCAGTATTGCTGGATTTCTTTGACTGTTCAAAGAGAAAGATCTTGCCCTGAATTCATTTGGTGTTACCAGGCTTGTAAAATAATATTTACAGGACTTGTAGCAAAAGTTGGGTTTTTTTATTTGATAGAGCCTGCTCAGAGCTGTAGTTTGCATTTCAATAAATTGAATTATTTTTATATGCTGATGAATAAACTGCTGTAAAGTAAGTCTGCTCTTTGTTTCAGAAGCTGAGACAGTCTCTGAACTGAAGGCATACACTTACCTTTTAGACCGTGACAGCTTCCTTTAAATGCAGTTCCACAAGTGCACTTGTAAAATACCTTCTGCGAGTGAAATCAGTGGCATACACCTAATCCAAGCATGACAAAATCCAGACAGTCTTTTTGTTACAGTATGTCAAAATGAATGCAGCACTGCACCAAGTCACTATTGATTTGAATAAAAGAAAATCTTGGAAGGCAAATTAAAATTTGACCAATATTTTCTTGAAGGTTTCTTCCCTTCTTCCTCTTTATTTCATGAAAAATCTGCTTATTGAAGTGTGATCTTAGTATGTAGGTTCCTGAACCAAACAGTATTTGATGGGGGAGAAATGTATGACATGCAAAAGCATTTTACCGTGTGACAAAGTAGCACATTGTACTCTTTATTCTCTGGAGACAATATGGCATAGGTATACCCAGCCATATAGGAGACAGCAAAACTTTAAAGAAATTTCTTTAGAAACTTAAAATTACTTGCATGAGAGAAAGGTCATGCAAGTCCCACTTCAGGTCCCACTTTGTATAGGTGCTGGTACTCATGCGAAACAGACAGCTGGAGAATTGCGGTTTGCTGGTACACCACCTCCTTAGCGCCAGCTTTGCTAAATTAGGCATGTAAGTAGGGCACACGTACAAGGCGATACACAAATCTTACTCGTTTGGATGGTGGGTGACATACTCGTAGGATAGTCTCTCATCTAAAAAAATTTCTGAACGCAAGCCTGTTTATTCATGCAGTGTCTACACAGCCACGGCTGCAGCCTATGCCAACTCAGCCAGCTGGTGTCAGAGCTACCAAGGCTCTGGTGCCTGGAGCTCCAGGCAGGCACTGCCTCTTTGCCCAGCTCCTCAGGCAGCCGTGGTGGCCACTTTGCACCCAACAGCCTGTTCCCGTAATCAGCTGCTGCTCATACCTGGTTTCTTGGTGACTGTGGTGTAGACTAGCTTATGAGGTACCGCTCACAGGGGTTTGTCAGCGTGTGTTCTCGGGGCCAAGCTCTTCAACTCTTTTTGCTTTAATCTTCATGTAGGAAGGGCTTGGGAATTCTCAGGTGAAACAGCTATTTAGAAGCAGAGACTGAAGTACGGTTGAAAGATCAGGAGCTCCTGTGTACAACAATAAATTACTGAAGAGCTTTCATTGTGGAAGCTGTAGCAGGGATGTGGGTTTCATGGAGCGAGGAGCATAGAAAGTTATTAGCATTTTCTGTTCACATTTGTTTTTCAAAGCTCTCTGATTTCTGCCCAATCTAGTGGATTCTAACAGCACAACAAACTGAGGCCTTAATTTCAATATAGCTGCAGGGTTCTCAGAGCCTTGCTGCAGGATACAGCAATGCCTTTCTGCTGAGCAGTAGTCTCCAGTGAGGAGTTCTAGGAGCAGATTCAGTGTCAGGAAATAAAACTAGTAGTCCACTGTGTACAAGCAGCAATGACCGGTGTACTCCAAATTGGCAACTTCTCTTTGGGGAAATAAATGACCATATGTCTAAGCACTGCCAAATGATGTTTCTTTAGAATAGCTGATTTCCCCCCACCCCATTTAGATATTCAGGATACTGTATCATTTATCTTAGTTCACATGGGAGTTGTATTTTCCATATTTTCTTTGGTCCGTCTTGAAGCCAAGGATAACAACACAGCAATAATGGAAGAGCTAAACTCTAATGCTTGAAGTGCCAGAAAGAGGAATGCTTGCATGCCTGATTTTACTCCTTCCTCTTTTTTTCAATTAAAATAAAGTTGCAAGTTTTAATAATGAGAGTAATTAATCACAGAAATAAAGTACCAAGGGAGGTAGAAAATTATCCACCGTTCGAAGTTTTTTTAATCAAGGTTGATGACTATGCAACAGTTACGCTCCCATTGCACCAAGTTACTGGGTTTGGCACGCAAATTCATGGGTAAAAGGCTGTGCTTGCTGTGCAGGAGGGCAGGGGACGGTAAGGCCTTTTCTGGCTTTGAGCGGGAAGCAGCATCCACCAGGTTAGGCCAAAACCCCAGATAACATATTTCTTCCACCCATGCTAAGCTCCGATTCCATGTGATTAAAATCCAGGATTTTAAAATCCTGAATATGTGCCCCTGCTCTTCTAAACGCAGACATGCACAGAGCCTGTGTGGGAAGATGATTTTGTTAAGAGCTTTCTAAAAACCACTGTAGTGAAATGAAAGCTCCGCTTGTTTCTCATCACCTCTGGGTGCATATGGAGCCAGGCTGCTTTCCGTGGAAGCCTGTCATTCTGTAACAACTCACTGCTGTCACAGATGCTTGGGTGGGCAGAGCACTAGTTGTCTTGAGAACTTCTCGCGGTAAAATTACAGAGGCTCAGATTCGCCTCCTAAAGAAGCTAAATTCATCTTTGAGGAGGTGGAGAGCTACCTCTTGATTTTCTTCTTCCACGTCATCTGTTTGGATTTTAAGGTTTTTAGAGCAGTGACTATCTTACATGAAAAATTCAATTCACTTGAAAAATTCATCGATGGTTCTGAATAAAGCCTGCAGGTTTTAGTAACTTTTAGACTCTTACATACGTGTCTTCCTTCTGGTTTAATTAAGCCTCCGAACACCAGTTTGAACGGGAGCTATTCCATACACAGGCAAATTGAGATTCACAAGGGAAAGACTTTTTTTTTAAGTTGGCATTTAAAAGTCTGAGCCACTAACAACTCTTTGAAATTCTAGGTTATTAAAATTTCTTCGTTCCCATTGAAATTGAGAGCAGAAGCATCTTCCGCAGGTACGTAAGATACACAGGTGGCTGTGGCTGCAGACACCGCAGGTCACACTGGACTTGCACAGTACCGCAGGGTGTGAAGTGCAGCAGTGCCTGATCTCACCATACACTGTGCTAGCGAGATGAAGCCAGGCGGTTCCCTGAAGGAACTGGAGGGATGTGCACTTTGACAGTGTTTGTTTAAATCACTTCTTTAGAAAGGAGCTGGAACTTGCCTCAGTCTAAGTTGCCCGTATACCTGACACCTGTCAAACTGACACCACCAGGTACATGAATCACGTTAGCTACACTGCAATAAACTCTGCTTTACAGTTAAGCATAATTTTTCTGTTTTTCAGACTACAAGATACAGTCATTTGCTAATACATCTCTGACATGGCTGTTAAGTACGTCAGTCCCTAGCAGATGGCACTACACCTAGCTGCTGTTGCCTGTGAGAGACTCCCAGGATACCAAGACTTTGGCAGGAGCTTCGTGGTCAGCACTCGCATCGATGTGCTGCCCGTTAGCTTGAACTGTCAGAGATGAGGCTGAGCATGATGCACCGCAGTGAGATCAAGATGCCAGTGGTATACACTGCTGGAGCCGAAATTCGTGGCTTCATTCTGTGCAGTTTTGTGGTGTTTGCCTGAGGGTATGCTTTGAATCAGAGTTGCTTAAGCAGCAGAAAACGCAAAACTGGCAGGGAAAGGCAGCGTAAAAAAGGTAAACCACAGCTTCAAAAGGAGCCGCGATGTTGCCCAACCCCATTGGAGCTACTATGTTTTGCCCTTACAATACCTAAAGAAGCTTTAGGAGGAGATGGGAGAGGGTGCTGGGACTCCATGTCAGTAAAAAGCTGCCATGCTAGAAATACTCAGAGATGCTGTCAGCATCCCCCCTCAGGGAAGGGGAGGAAGTAAAACCCACTAGAGGAACAAACAGGGAGAGAGGGAGACTTGGCAGTATGCATGATAATACTTCTCTCTCAATTTATTTATGTATCTATTGTTGGGACAGGGGTGTGTGTTAGATCTTGGAAAAACAATTTAAGGCTTGGTTTTGAGTCACTTTGAAGTCACTTAGACCTGATGGCATCAATACCTTTCTTACAGTAGGAGGAAGCCGATGCAAGCTGGCAAATTGTGGAATTCACTCAGGTAGGGTGATGAGCACAACATTTATGGTGCAAGGACCCCAGACAGGGCGGTGCAGATACTCACGTACCACTGAGAAGCAGCTATGTGTTGCTACCAGCAAACCTGGTGATTGAATACAGCATGTTTGGTGTTTGTAACACAAATGCATGCTTAGTTTTACGGTAGCATGAAATAATAATGCATACAGTCCCCCTTCACTTGGAGGTATCAGGTGCCAATCTTGAGCTCACCTGGGTTTCAGAAACAGGGAGAGCCTGAGCCCTGTGGAGTGAGAGAGTACAATCCAGGTGAAAACTCTATGCTAGATCCTCCTCCTGTGCAAGCAGGTGCAAGTGCATTCTCAGTAGCTGAGTAATTTTACACTTGGCTCTAAAATGTCACTTAACCCCAGGGGACATAACTGGCCTGTATTTCACCAGGACTTTCCATCAAGGACTGCTGCTTGCTAGAGAACATGCAGCCCTTCAATCATACCAGGGCATGGTTTTGAGCTGCTTAGCCATCCATTTTAATTTCACATCAATGCAACAACTGATTGAATACAGCATGTTTATTCCCTTCCAAGTGAATCTCAGAAATGAAGCCAGCATCCTGCCCATATCACAAACATTTCAGTATTGCTCAATTAGCAGTTCCCACTGGTGCCTTTGCCAATGATGAGAGCGCTACAGAATGGCACCTGTAGCTGGTTAGATGAGATCAGTCCAGTTAGATTTGACAGTCATGGTGTTAGACACATACAGCGCTTCGCTTGCAGACCTTAACACACGTTGATTCAAAGAGCAGATGGGAGGTATTCACTGCTTTGATCTTCTTCACCAAACCGTGGAGCAGCATATATGTATTTCCAAGGGAGAACTGTAAACTGTCAGTAGGTTTATATCCAAACATCTTCAATCTTCTTTTTCATTGTTCCTAAATCCCCTCAAGTAGCTCTTGCGCATGAAAACTGTACATATCACAGGCATGTTTCCCTCAAGAAATCTCTGTATTATGCAATAAAGGAATCATTTTATCCTCTGTGTCCCCTTTTATCTCTGCTTTACAAAAAGGTTCTTGAAGGCATTGTTGTAATTTTTGTTAAATGCTGTATAAATGAGAGGATTAAAGAAAGAATTGGAGTAGCCAAGCCAAAGAAAGATGCTTTTCCAGATGGGTGGGATGTTGCAGGAACAGAGGGGACTTATTAATTCTGTGATGAAGAAAGGGATCCAGCACAGTACAAAAACTCCAATTAAGATGCCAACCATCAGAGCTGCCTTTTTCTCTTTCTGTTCTCGCCATGTTTCTCCATCTGTCTGGAAAGTGATAGCTGCATGACGAGCTGTAAACACCATCTGTGGTTCATGCGAAGCTTCCTTCACCTCAAAACAAAAGCAAACATGGATTCTTACCAAGACAATTTGTTTGAGTGAAGTATTACTTTTAAATGACAGCACGACATCTGTGCACCTACCACAAAAGGCCCCAACTCCATTCCTTCCATGCTAAAAGAAAGAAAATGCCCCAGAGTGCCAAAATTACCAGACTTCTCATTATGTTGGAAAAGCTGCTGAGTGTGACTGACAAACAAAGCTAAATAAAGAGGAACGGATGCCATGTGTGTTGTAGGCATTCTTTTCCAGTTTATTTTATTGGATGCCTTGATACCTACTGGGAAATCTGGTTGTTAAGGAAGGCTAACAAAGGCACGTGCCTTCTGTCTATCCCTAAACCAGACTCTCCTACACCGCTGCATGAGCTTTAGGGTTTCTCAGGCCTGAATCGTAAATGAATTTCATCCCATTGCAGGCCCTTTGGGTCATTTCCCTAAGGTATTAGGGAGAGACCTGCAACAAACGCCCGCTTGTCAGCTACAAGATAAAGCTAATTTCTTCAGCCTAACTGCCTGGACGCAGAGCTCAAAATCCCATCCCTGGTGAGTGCAGGAGCTTGGCACTACCACTTGTTCTGCAGGAGGGACAGAGCATACTCCAAAAAACTCAGCTAAATCTGCAGGAAAATTTTTCCATCAGAACCTTTTTTAATGAAAGAATGGGATTTCAATTAAAGGAAAGTTTTAAGAAATGTGTCTGATCTTTGGAAAATGATGATATTTCATTACCCCCAAAAAATCATAAATGCCTGAAATAAAACTGAATACTTTGGAAATATTTCAGTAGAAAGTAAATCCATCAAGAAGAGTCCCTTATGAAAGACAGCACCCGGGTGCCTTCTGCTCTTCCTTGACAGAGGCTATCCCATCACAGGCACTTCTCCCACCTGGAGAGGGACTGAGCAGCATATCACACCAGCTGCAGCCTGGTCATAGTGCCAACACAGTACATGACAATGGGAGCATAAGGATGCACCTGAAATGATGTACCCTCAGGCACTGTGCCACCATTTTGAACTAGCTTATAAAATACTCTGGTAGAAATCAAAGAAAAGCTTTGCTGGAGAAGCAGCATTTTCTGGTCCCCATTTTCTCGCTTCTGTCGCCTGTCCTTTATTTCACTCAGATCTATTTGGTATTCTCACAAAAAGTACTCCACTGAAAAAAACACACCATTTCAATCAGCCTTCAGTTCAAACTCTGGCTTCAACAGAAGTTAGACAAGAGAGGGGAAAACGTCAGCTACTCTGGGCTGCCGACAGTGCTTCTTGTCTCCTTCTCTCTCGCCAAGGGCAAGACATTCATCTGCACAGTGAGTACAGCACAGTGCTCTGGGTGGCAGCGAGACTGTGGCAATGGGGTTCTGGGCACCAGTTATTAATGTGCTTAGAGTCTATCCAGAAAAAGATACTCCCTTGTGATTTTAATCTGAATGTAACTGCGAGTTTAAAGTTCTTCTAGGCACTACAGTTATGAAGACAGCGCAATAAAATAAACAGTTTAAGGATGCAACCTGAGGGTCTAAAATTTGCCTAAGTGACAATTCACAGGCACTACAAGACTTTGACACCGCTCCAAAGATGGCTTGTTGTTAAATTAGCTACATATTCCACATGCACGTGCCACCTTTGTGCAAGCTTTATAATAGATGGAGGGCCTCTATTTAATATGAGCACAGCAACTCAGAGAGGGAAGCACTGGCAATGGCTAGACAATCACTCTTCAAGATGGATATCCCTGTCTTCACCCTCAGACATTAGACATGGCTGCAGAATGTAAGAGCAGCAGATTATGGGCACAGGCAAATAATGGAGGAAAATGAAAATCACATCTGTCCTGACAATTAAAATGGGACACCCCTCATGTAGCAAGGATCACACCATTTGTCTGCAGAAGGACTTGCTCTGCACATCCTTAATCACACTCTGCAAAAAGGGATGAATGTATGACACGAGGACAAATTTGTGACAAGCAACCCTGAAAGATTACGTCTTAGCCCTGAGGAATAGCTACATAAGTATGCCTCTTGGGAAGAGCCATACAAAGGACTTTGTCACTAGCATCGGGCATAGTTTGGTACTGTCTTTAACCTTCAACTCTTACTCAAAAGATAGAGCTTGCATTGTGCCATCATCGAATCAGAGACTTTTCGGTACTTCAGGTTTTAGAAGGCTGGTGACTGAACTGCAGAATTTACTAGTAGCAACTCTTTTATCACTTAAATACATATTGTGAGAAAAAGTTATTTAATTTATTTTGATAGAAGATACCACAGTCCTCAGGTGTTTTCCCTAATGAAGCATGCATTTACATCCTGGTCAAGCTCCTACTAAAATCAGAGGAATTTCCAGAAACTCCACTGGTTGTTAGATCAGGGCTCTGAATACTAAACAGCAAGTGAAAATAGATCATGGTACTTTTTGTAAATTACAGGACAGCAGTTGTCTTCCTATCTACATAATTTCTACTTTCTCTGTTGTCACAGCTGTTTTTTCAATTATTTTTTGACTAGTTCTGCCTGGGACTTCTGAATAATGTTGTGTCCTGGTTTCAGCTGAGTTAGAGTTACTTTTCTTCCTAGTAGCTAGCATAGTGCTGTGTTTTGGATTTAGCATGAGAAGAATGCTGATAACACACTGATGTTTTAGTTGTTGCTAAGTAATGCTTAGACTAGTCAAGGACTTTCTTTTTCAGCTTCCCATGCTCTGCCAGGTGCACAAGAAGTTGGGAGGGGGCACGGCCCAAGATAGTTGATCCAAATCGACCAAAGGGCTATTCCATACCATATGACGTCATGCTCAGTATATAAACCGAGGGGAGTTAGCCGGGGGGCAGCGATCGCTGCTCGGGGACTGGCTGGGTGTCGGTCGGCGGGTGGTGAGCGGTTGCATCACTTGTTTTCTTTTCCCTGGGTTTTGTTTGTCTCTCTCGTTCTCCTTTTCATTACAATTATTATTATTATTATTATCATTATTATTATTACTATTATTATTATTTTATTTCAATTATTAAACTGTTCTTATCTCAACCCGTGGGTTTTCTTACTCTTGCCCTTCCGATTCTCTCCCCCATCCCACCGGGGAGGGGGAGGGTGAGCGAGCGGCTGCGTGGTGCTTAGTTGCCGAGTGGGGCTAAACCACGACATGTTGTAATAGCAGTAATAGTAATAAAGGTGCAAACAGCAGCCTCCTGCTTTAGGAAAAATAATGGGATTGCTCATGGAACCTTCCATTAAGTAAACTGTGTAAATATCCCTGTCAGACTGGAGATATTTTGCTTCAATTTTCCTTTGAAAATGATACACAAAATGTTCTTGAAAAGGTAACTAGTATCCCTGCTCAGCAAGGTCCTTCAGCCTGTGCCTTCAACAGGACTTATACAAGCATTTAAACCTTGGAAACTGTATGAAAGCTCAGCTTTCCATGATCATCAGTGTCTAATGCTCACCCCATACGTTGTTTCCAGCTGACCAGCTGCACGTGCTGTGAATGACCCTCACTCAGTTGCCTCTCCATCAGGCTCACCCACCATGACGCCTGCTTCTTGGGCATTCCCAGCATGGGGTACCGTTCCAAGTGCCTGCTCCCAGGGTGAGCGCTGCCACTTGGCAGACCTGTGACCCACTGGCCAGCTGCTCTTGGCTTGTACTATCACAAAAGGGACCAGACTTTATACAGGGTTTCTAGCGAGGCCCTATGCTCAATGCTCCTGTGCTCAGTGCCCCTGTAAATGTGTCAGCTTTGCAGTGCTTTGCTCCCTCCCTGCTTGGTCACCATATACACCTCCTACAGGGCTGCTGGCATCTCATCCCTGCTGTGGGGACTGATTCATCAGGGGACAAGTCCACTAGATTTTTAAAGATAAACAGAGATTTAATTTGAAGTGCTGTTCGTATCAGAAAATATGTATCAGTGCAGACTGCAAAGCTGGGAAAGTCCAACCTTTCATTAGCATTTCAAATTTTTTTATTTTTATTGCTCTCTATATGATTTGCTGCAGACCTGACTCATCTCCCTGGCTTGGTTGGTGCAAGATCATCCTTGCTACAACTATCAGCCCCCAAGACTATGTTGTCAAGGCTGTTTGTTACAAGCCAACCCACCCAAAGTACACGGAAAGTAAATTACTCTACTGTAGGCAAACACTGTTGTGGTACAGAGTGCTGGCGGGGGAACCATGCTACAGGATTACCCCCTTATGCAGGCATGGGGCAATCTGCTGTAATCTGGCATCGTCTGAACAAGAGCACAGGCCAAAAAGATTATGTGGTTGCTTTCCAGCCTTGCCAATTGTGATTTTCTTGAACTAAACGCAGCTCTGACTATACCAAATCTGCAGTTTCCAGTGCCAATCCTGGAGGCTTTGCATGACTCCAATTTCTAATGTAAGTCATGATACCTGACCATTATCCCTGTGCCACATGGAACAAAGGACAAGCCCAATATAAGGCCTTTCCCCCTGTTTTGGGCTTACTGATGAGCAGTAGCGAGCAGGCTGTGACAGGGGAAAAGGTGGTCACAGACTGTAAATTGAAGGAATCCATGAAGATGCCTTAGTTTATACTGGGGACATCTCTCATATGTGAGCATCTCTGCACGGTGTTGCACACTGTTCTCACTCGGTGGCTAGCAGCACACTATGCCTCGGGCACAGATTTCTTTCCATCCACCCAGGCACTGCTCCAGGAGCTGTGAGTCAGGAGCAGTGGGGGGAAAAAGCTGGTATGAAAGGACTGCTACTCTGAGGCTAGAATTAGGTTCTCAATTCGTGAAATCAACTATTTCCAAGACAACAGGCTCTGAGAAGTGCAGAGATGACCGCTTTCTAGTGAGAGTACCATAGAGTTAAATGAAGGAAAAGAGCTCTGAAAGTACAAATTCTTCTACAGACACAAAGGATTTTAGGTTTAGTTTCAGAATTCATTCTTCTGTACGTTGATCAGCACTTACAGCTCAATGACACTTCTGTTGTTTGTCTGTCCCCAGTAAATTACTACTACTGAATGGCTGTATGTTCCTAGAGCTGCATGTTCCCAATTCCTGTGTTCCTATCAGAGTTATAAAAAACATGGCACCAAGGAGCTTCTGATGAAATCCCTTGATTTAAAATGTTCCTTATAGCTTTAATGATTGTTATTACTGGTCCTTCGTGGCAGGTACTGTGTATGTGTTTGTACCGTACCTCCAGGGTCTGCAATAACAAAACAACAGTAAAGATGATAAACATCAATCAAATCTGGCTTACTACCACAAATTCAGAGTTTTGCCTATTACAGAGTGATTCAGCAAAGATCATTACTGCCTCAGTGCAGCTTTGGTGTACTTCTTGCTCTTTGAACAAGAACACGAGAAACTGAAATGCACAACGAAGGATCAAAACATATGAATGTCTACACTTTCTTGGATGCTCCACCAATATGACAAACAGTACATTTGACAGGGAAAAGAACACCTGCTTTCTCCCACAGGATTTTCTTCTGCTGTAAGCAGGAATAGCTCTGCATTTCTCCCAGGAAATCACTAGCCACTCCCCTTTGCTTCCTGCCTCACCTTTCTCCTATCTGACATCTGCTGCCACTCTTCTGGACAGTTGCACTTTGTTTCCTGACCCATCTCTTCTACTTTTACAGTCAGAGGCAGAAATGAGAAATAGAAGGCCTGTGACTCCTTCAGAGGAGACTGTTTTCTCTCCCATATTGTCCTGACTGGTTACGTGGGTTGGAGAGGCTGAACAGGCCAAGGTGCAGAACAACACTGCACCGTTGGAGCTCTGGGGCCTGATACTATGTAAAGTGGGAAGGACTCTCACAAAACTGATAAGGTTCAGATCAGGCCCAATTACTTGTACACTATACAAGGCACTTTGAGAGTGGAGAAAGAAAAAAAAACAAACCACAAACCCCAACCATCAAGAGAACTTGATTTTTAACGCCTCACATTGAAATTTAATCCTGATTCTGCAACTGGTTTTAAACTAAAGGAGGGTAGATTTAGAGATATAAGGAAGAAATTTTTTCAATGAGGGTGGTAAAGCACTGGAATGGATTGCCCAGAGAGGTAGTGGAGGCCCCATCCCTAGAAACCTTTAAGGTCAGGTTGGACGGGGCTCTGAGCAACCTGATCTAGTTAAAGATGTCCCTGCTCACTNCCAGAGAGGTAGTGGAGGCCCCATCCCTAGAAACCTTTAAGGTCAGGTTGGACGGGGCTCTGAGCAACCTGATCTAGTTAAAGATGTCCCTGCTCACTACAGGGGGGTTGGACTAGATGACCTCTAAAGGTCCCTTCCAACCCAAAGCATTCTATGATTCTATGATTCTATGATTCTAATTGCGACATTTAAGTAATCCTGACATTCAGATTCTGCCATCCTTGGTTTTGCTGGGCAAAACCTATGCTACAAGTGACTTCATTGATTTAAAAGAGCACTACCCAGCAGTATCTGCTGTTTTTCAAGCAGTCTTGTTTATTTCAGTTGGACTATTTACAGAGATAATTATTATCTATTCTCAACAAGGTGTGACAGAGTATAGTTCTCTGTCAGTGGTGGTATGGCACACAAACAAATAGTTATACAAGCACTAGTCTGATTTAGGGTCCCAACTCTGCAATTTTTTTGTTTCAAGGGAAAGTAAGAAACAAGCGCTCATTAAAACTAGAAGCACCTCAGATGTTTCATGTCCATCTCCCTTACCTTAATTTTTTTCGAAGACTTTACAAAGTGTTTTTCAAAAACACAAGTAAAATGTTAACCAAGAATGACTCAGAATAGTTATTTTGTAACTATTCTATGCAGCATCTCTATAAGAGTACAGAAACATAACATCTGTATGCCAACTCTCGGCTCGGAGACAACTGCCCTTTCTCTCTGTGTATATATGTATATACAAAAATACATAGTGGCAACCTGAAAAGCACTGTGGTGCCTGGCTCTGTTGGCTGAAAAGCACTGTGCAAAAACATCAACGTATCATCATCATTGTTCCACTTGGTGCATAGGTTTCTTCAAGGCATTTCTACTGGCATATGAATACTATGACCTCAAATCTTTTCCTCGTTAAATTAACTTGCTAGTGTTAACCAGCTACACTGCTGGGTATACCTCAGGCCACAAACCGTAGCCCTGGCACGTAGTTCCAACTCAGGGCTACCTGACAGCTAATTCTTGAGCATAACATAGACGTCTCTCCCAGCAGGGATCACCTCTGTTACTACTCACCTCCAGCCTGGGAAGCACTGCCAGCCTTTGGCATTGGCTGCCAACAGCCCCTCTAATGTTAACTCAACTAGTGCAGGGCACCCGAGGTGAGAACTGACATAGATGCAGAGGGCACTTCACACTCAGAATAACAGTGACAAAAGAAAAATGTTGCCGGGTGAACATGACAGGTGAGCATTCTCAGAGAAGGAAGGGATGAAAGAAAGTAAAGGTAGGAGAGATGTTAGATGAGAAACGGAAAATCAGAGTGAGTTGATAGGTGAAACAAGGTAAGCAGAACAGAATTTGCCCCATCAGAGTGAAGGACAGTGCTGACACTGACAGCCCAACTACCCCTGGATGCGGAGGAGCAAAGCTGGATCACCTCACCAGGTTTGCCACATACCCTGGCAATGTTATCTTTGTATTTGCATGTTAAAAAAACATGGGTTTTGCCAGAGGAATAGCAGTGATGTGTCTGAAGATTCTTCTCCAGAATTCACTGGGGAACTGCTGCTTTTCCTGTGGACACGATGGATCCTGCTCCTATAAGCTTAAACTGAATCAGGCTAAAACTCAGTGAATAAGTCTCTTAACTTAGAAAGAAAACTGAGAAGAAACACATCCTGAATGCCAGCTCCCTTGACCCATGGGTTCATTTAATGTACATGGGTGCAGCTGGGCATCAGCTCTTCCTTTACATGACGAGTAAAGGTTTGCATGTGCATCACAAAAGCCTTTTAATTTAAGCCAGCAAACGAACCTGCTGGGACAATGGGAAAGGTTACCACTACATAGCAATTGCAGATTTAAGAATCAGTGTTACGAAAGGAGAAGTCAGTATGTCAATCACTGCAAATATAAGAAAGATGAAGAACTCCTGGCTTGAGCATTTGCTGGTATTGCAATAACAGCTATACTGGCAACCCCTCCAAAACGGGTATTCAGCTCACACTGACAGGAGCTCTTTTGTCAGTATAGCCTAAACCAGCTCCCAGGCACTGCATCAGCATAAAGCACTTACCTGCCAGCCTAGCTGTGACCACGCAAGGGCGTTTGCAGACAGAACTATGAAAATTAGGAGCCAGACTTTTTTCATGTTAAAACTGACATACCAACAACGTTTCTCTGTATAGGCTAAAACTCAAGCAGCAATGCCTCAGCTCATTTAGCTTCCCAGAATTTTAGATTCCAAACAACTAGTCCTGTATGAGTATGTGTGTATGTAAAAGATAAAGCGTGCAAAACCACTACAAATATTCAAATTAGCTTTTGCGCTTGGAAATATTATACATTAAGTCCAAGCAATACATTCATCATACTTACAACAACTTGGAAAGAAACTTGGTGCAAACCAGGGGATGCCACTAGAGGAGACATTCTCATCTTTTCTAACACATTTTATGCTTTTACATGGAAGACAGCTTCAATTTATATTAAAAACATCTTCAAGACATTATGATCCAAATGTACAAGTATGACCGCATATAATTGCCAGTGGTGTCATCTCTTGCTACAATCAGGGGATACAACCTACAGACTTTTATTTGTGACCATAATAACATGCTTCCTACCATGAATCCTAATCAAAGTTAGAGGGATGTAGCAGGGGAGTGAGGCTCTGCAGGATTAGCCCCAGTTGAACAGAAATGTTCCAAGTCTTTTCAGGTATCTCTAACGTTCACACAGCTCATCTTTTGTTATTGGGAAGGGACTGGATGTAGCAACATGCAATCACTTGCAAACATGCAAGTACAACACGCAATCACAAAAACGTACTGTAAAGAATCATTTGCACAGGTAGGAGTGAGAGTAAGAGTTTGTGACAGAAAGCAGAGAGTTTACACAGAGCACTAGCGAGCACCTTGGCAACGTGGCATGGGTGACAGCGTCATCATGCAGAGAGCCTGACTTAACGGGACACAAGGGGCCAATCCCAACCCTTCTGCAGGGACACAGCTTTCCTGTCAGTAGGTGTATCCCCGAAATGAATGAGACCTCCCACATGACTAGGGCTTTGCAGGATTAAAGGCAATGTTTGGGATAAGAAGTAGGACGTGGTTTTTAAGACAGCTGGTCATTTTAAAATAGATACAATTCATTGCTCATTGCTTCAATACTATGGAGTGAGCAGTACATTCCCAGTATTCAAGGTAAAACAGCCCAAGCACATAAATAAAGTGTATAATTTGCTTATTAAAATCTATTCAGACACTGATAGATCCCACACAAAGTCTGTACTGGTAGATAAATGTGCATGCATTTACTCTGTGCACGACCTAGGGATCTGTTTATGTCTTTGTTTACCCCATTAACACTGTAAAAAATAAAGAGGAAAAAACCCCAATAGCAAATTCAGACTACAGAGACAATTTTTAAATGGCTCTCCAGACTGGCAGTGAATGCACCTGTTGCTTACTTTTATGGCACACTTAAGAAAAAAAAGAGAATAAAACTCTTCTCCAAGAGTGGCACTTTTTGACTGGTTAATTACCGCTCCCGTCTGGTCTGTAACAGAGCTAAATTCACATGAGAGCCCCAGGGCATGTCTCAGTCTTCTTGCTGTGCCGAAACCACCGATGTAGTGGTGATGGCTGGGAGCAGATGAGAAGCAGGTGCCTTGGGGAGGCAGTGGGGGGCTCTCCTCCCTGTCCCCCACCCTTACCTGGGCAGCCTCGGACAGGGGCACCACGGCGTTCCTCCTGCGGCCCGCCATGCGGAACTTGGCCGCCTTGTAGATCTTCCAGTAGACGAAGAGCACCACGCAAAGGGGCAGGTAGAAAGCCCCGCCAGTGGAGACGATGGTGTAGGAGGGCTCTTGGCTGACCTGGCAGCGCTGCTGCTCAGGGCTGTAGGTCTCCCCCCAGCCGAAGAGGGGGGCAAGGGAGATGGCAGCGGACAGCGCCCAGGTGAGAGCGATCATGATGTTGGAGATGCGGCGGCGGGTGAGCAGCGTGTACTCCAGGTGGCGGGTGATGGACCAGTAGCGGTCCAGGGCAATGGCGGTGACGTTCCAGATGCTTGCTGTGCAGCACAGCACATCGAAGCAGACCCACACGAGGCACAGCTCCCGGCCCAGCCGCCACCGCCGCCCAGCCGACAGCTCCTTCACCAAGCTCAGCGGCATCACCAGGGCCGCCACGAGCACGTCTGACACTGCTGTGGAGGCCACAAGATTGTGGGGCACCCGGTGGAAAGCCTTCACTCGCAGGATGGTCGCCAGCACCAGCAGGTTCCAGAGGAAGGTGGCCACAGTCAGGAGCACCAGCAGGGTCAGGATGAGGATGGTGAAGATGGAGAAGGGCTCCCGGCCCCTCCATGCACTACTGCCCACCAGCGCGGAGGCAGCTGAGGAGGCGTTGGTGTCCACATTGGCTGACGAGGTGTTGGCGCCCATGTTGGCCTGACACTGGCCCCGTGGGCTGCAGGGGCTCAGGGTCTCTGCCATGCCTGGGACAGGGGCTCGGCCCCTCACTACTCCTGCACACGAGCACTCTCCCCCTTCCCAGGCCGCCTGCCGCCCCGGCACGGTCCGCAGCCCGGCTGCCGGCGAGCGGGAGCCCACACCGGGCCTCCCCTCAGCGGCCGCCCGCCATGTGCCGCCGCCTCAACGCAGCCCGTGCCCCCCCGGCAGCGCCGCCGGGCACC
>VYZW01043451.1:58544-71141 GCA_013401315.1 Balaeniceps rex | reverse complement strand
ATCTTACATAACCCAACTACAACCTCCTTGGATTTAAAAAAAATATAGACAAACAAAACTCCATCAATAGCAATTTTTTTCCACATGATAAATGGTGTATAGGAAGGCAAACTCAATAGTAACATTGAAAACACTACACTTCCCGATTATACCCTTATTTGTTAGTTTAGGTTGAAATAATACCTTCAATTAAAATCATGAAAACTTCAAATCGGGGTTGTGGTGTTGCATAAATGAACATCACGATTACAGTTATTGGAGAGTTGCCAATATTTAAAAGCATCAGAAGTCTGATGATCTTTTTTTTTCCTTGAGAGAGAATCAGTCTACTACACTGCACACAGCTAAAATCCAAAGCACTCACAGAGTAGCACATCCTTAAAAACTGCTACAACAGACCTCAATATTTAAATTATCACTTGCAGTGTTGAGCAATTAAAACTGCCATGTATTTCTATTTCAAAAGAGCACCGTCACATGGCATACTGCATCTGCCAAAATGAATGCAGATCTTTATTCATGCTGGGTACGTCTCTGCTAGACGTCAGTGGAGGAGGATTTCCTCACCTATACCCTTCCGTGCTCCTTCAGTCTTTCAAGTATTTTTCAGATGCCTTCTTATTACCCAATACTTTTCCATTACCCAACACAGAGTTATCAACACCCCTGCAGTCTCACTGCAGTTCTCTTCAATATATTGGTACAGGCAGATATTAGCTTTGCACCTGGCTCGCAGGGGAATTGATGAGATCCTGGCATCAATGTTGTTTAGGGATGAGCTCCAGCTGACTCAGCTGAAGGCAGGATTTTACCTGAGGTGTCTAAATGGCTCCAAATTTATTAAGTTCTTATAGTTAAGAAAATCATCTGGATGAAGTGTATCAGAATATCCTTACATGAGTCACTGAGAACAATTTTGTTTACTATTTACAAAGGAACCATTAAGAGCTGCAATAGCTGCTCAGGAGCTGTGCTAACTAATTAACACTCCCAATGCCTTCGTGGGGGAGATCATTACCCCCGTTCATTTCAGCACTGGAAAACAAATACAACCCAAGTGACAGCTAGTAACAATGAAGAATGATTCAAAGACTTTGTAGACAGACAGGTCTAGAAGACTAGATTTACAAAGCATTACTGTTAAATAAGTTCTACGTTACGTTTAAGGTCTTGTTCCACAGATTGTTTTCCATAAATTGAATGCAGGATTTCTGGATCTAAACTGTTGCCTGAGGTAAGGAATGCTTTGATTAGCACAACTATAGCAGCAGGGTCCTAAGACTGAATATTCTGCCCTCTGATTTCTAAACCATGTTCTCCCAGCCACCAACAGCCCCCAATTCTGTGATAACCGGATTGCGGCTGAGCCGTGCAACTGTATTTCCTGTATAATGACAAGAGTACAGATGGAGAAATTAAGAGGGCTGGCAACAGTCTGCAAGCCCCAAAATTTTGGAAGTCATCGATCATGCCAGTAAGTTGCATAGAGCCAGTCTACATTAATAAGCTACCATTGGTTTAAGTTAGATGTCTTTATTTTGCTTACTGGTCATTTCTGCAATATCCTGAACAGCAGGAATAATAACAGGGTAAGTTCTCTGCTTGTGGTGTAATTCCATTACAATAACGGCAATACAGTATTTGGCCCAAAATATTATTTTAGGATTTATCATAACCATTTCTGAGATCTGGTGAAATATTTTTTTCATTTCATACCACCTTCTGAAAAATCAGGAGTGCATAACAGAAGGTAGAAAATTCTCATACTAGTAAATGAAAATATATTATTTTAATATATAAGCCATCTTTGTGGATTTAAAGTAAATCTTCCATAGTGGAAAAGAAACGGAGCTCTCAAAACCATGCATGTAAGGTACCAAAGTGCCATCAAACAAATGAAATAAGCCACAGACAGGTCTTTCTCAGAGAGGACTCCTTTTTTTGCCTCTGCAGCTTATGCTCTATGCTTCATGAAATATTATTACTATAAAATAAATTTAGAGGGGGGTTGTGTGTTTGTTTTAGCATGATTTTAAAAAATTACTCCCAACACCTCAGTTACAGAATATCATTCAGTCAGGGGATTGTTCCCTTTTGTCTACACTCTGGTTCAACTCTGACAAGACAAACATCCAAGCTTTAAAATTTATTAATTTCATTTTCTATTGCTTTGAAGAAAGAAAAAGTGAGGAATGGAAGAAGACAAAACATAACAGCACAGTGTATGATGCAACACAATAACTAAACAGTGTTAAATGTCATTAGCATTCTGGAAATATTTGTGGCCTTTCATACTCATAAAAAAAGGAGTCTACATAAGCAATATTTCCTCTCCAGAACAATACCAACAGCCTTTGATTTAGCAGGGAAATGGTCACAAATGTGACATTAAAGTGGAATTAACATTTTTTTAATCAAGATTCATGTCCAAAACTTGTAGTTCAACACCACAAGCATATTCCTCCCTTACTCAACAAATAATACAATTTTCTGATGATTCCACTGAAAACTGTTGATCAACCAGAACGTTTACTCCACAATTTCAGAGCATGTCTGAAGGTCATACAGTTGTTCACTGTCATAGATTTAAACAAATCAGCTCAAATATCATTAACAGAAAGCCAGGCACAGAGTCAGAGCAACAGATGCACTATAAATTCTTGGAGAACCAATACAAAAGGAATTTACAATGCAAAGGACAGGTAAAGAGCAGGATTACCTGGGGGACAATAAGAATCTAATAAATGAAGGAATAGTGTTTATTGCCAAAGGTGTAAGTCTGAAGGTCTTAAGCAAAGTGATTATTCAGAAACAACTGAGAAAATAGGAGATGGTGTAAATCTTTGACAAATAGGGGAGTTTATTTTGTGGCAGGAGATAACATGTAAAAAGAGAGTGAGATAAGAAGCATTTGGTACAGCCAGAGGAGCTAACAAATGAACTGAAAGAAAGCATATGATAAGGGAATGGTGAGGGTCATAAGTGGCACAGCTGGCATGAGGGGAGATGGGAAAGAAATGAGTGGAAATAGAAGCAAGAGAAGCAAATAAATATCTTAATAAAACTCAGAAAGTTTATTAGAAATTTTTTGCCCTGCAAATCTTTTCCCAGAATACAAGGTTTCATTTTCATTAGATTTTTCAATGAAAAATATTGACTTTTTGTCACAGAAAACAGAGCTTTCCCTTAAGCAGCATTTCACCACAATTTTCTGATGGTCCTTACGGAAAACTGTTGCCAGCCTCATGACACATCTATTCTCCTATCTTGCTGACAAAGATGTACACATATAAACTTTAAGTCAACTTAGGTACCAGTAACAGCTGTGGGACTGTGTGATTCAGTGCAGACTATCAAACCCATCTGAAATACTGTGTGTCATGATGGCTCCATGCATCGAGGTCTGCATTGCCACAAATATCCATACTAATTTAGGATTTACTTGTGTAGGACAAGTCAGGCTCTACACTGTGACTACATTTTGGTTTGCAGTTTGACTTGAGTGATTTGCTCCAGATTTCTAAGAGCTTGAAAAGCTGCACCATTTCTTTGCATCCTGCTGACTGACCTAAACTCCTTCTTAGCAGCTTCGTCAGGAGGACTTGAGCCATTAGGACCAGCAGGACAACTGAGTAAGAGGTGCTACTGAAACAAGAAAAGTTTGAGCTATGAGATTTTGCAGATATGAAGAAAGCAAAAGGACAAGCCAGTGGATGAGAGCCTACCAGAGCAAAGTCAAGAACCAGGAGGATCTAAGGCTGGGACAGTGGCTTTAGGGAAACAAAGCTACAGAGCAGGGATGGAAGGAATAGAAGGCTTTTTCCAGACCTTGCAAATATTGCAAACATTAGAACAATGTTCCTAAGAAATCCTTTACAAAAGGATAAAAAAAATTCAGATCAACTGGGATTTATCAAAAGTATTAAACTCAACTTTACTCAAAACATAAAATAATCAGTACATTGGAACGGTTTTCTGCCAAGCCCCTCTACTGGAACAGCTAATGAATAACCCACCGTGTTACAAATCTCTCATCCTCCACAATGTTTTACATCAGGAATCACTGCTAATAAAGTGGGAGGAAATAGCATCTATTCTCAGAGAAGCTATTATCAGAGCAGAATTACTCGGTATAATTTAAATATTAAAACAAAAAAACAGAAAAGGACTTTAAAATAAAGGAATCTGAGCCAACTGTCTCCAGCCTGAGACAACAACTAATCTCAAGAGAATATGTACTGTCGGTCTCCTGAATTCTCCCCCAGTCTGCTTTTACTCTGCACTGAGTAGCCTAAAAAGAAGGAAATTGAAACCTCTGCCTTCTGGGATGAATAGATCTGGACAAAATACATTGTCTCCTAAAGCATTAAGTATCTTCAACATTCAATAAGCACATCAGTGAAATAATACAAATTAAAAGAGCCCAACCAATTAGTCAGTAGGAAGAGGACTAAGTCTTCATACTTGGCTCTGGCAGCTTTTAGTTGACACAGTGATATAAAGTAAATACAAAACTCCCCTAATAATCCCATGATGATTCTCCAGACCCCATAAATCATTAGCAATTACCGTTATTATTATTTGATTGGTATTTTGGGATAGCAACAGAGATCAAGGTCTTGTTGTGCTAGGCATAGACTAAGAAACTAATAAAAAAGTCACCCGCTCTCTTGTTCTCTGTAAGAAGGATTTTTCAACCCAGCATACCTGTAGATAGGGTTTTAAAGTTTCCATGTGGAAAGGTAGAGCTTTCATAGTCTCCATGTAGAGACTATGCAATGATAATTCAACACCAAGAAACCTAGCAACTGTAGCTAATTTGAAACAGTCATTAATTTCAGTACCTTGCTAGTACAGATCAAGAGCATGGAGAACTGAAGATTAAACCCAGAACTGAGGATCAAGCCTGGAACTGATGATTGAGCCCCAAAAAGTCAAGCATTGCTATTGTGTCTTTTCTGCATCCAAAGAAATTCCCATAATAAGCTTGTGTAATACTGACTACACCTCTAGTAACTAATTCTGGAGAACATTTTCAGGTATTAGCAATACTGCCTGAGGTCATTCATATGATCTAGAGGACTCCTTTGGAATAAGAAATCTAGCAGCCAGGCTTGTTTAGCAATTCAAACAGTGTGAAATAGCCAGAAGGTGTGATTTCTTTAGATTAATAAAGAATAACCCAAAGGACTCTGAAGTCAAAGCACAACTAAGGAACCAGTCAAAGCTTCAGCACTTCATCTCATCAGACTTTTGACAGCATGTCCTGAGAGAGGCTATTTTATCTTCAAAGTGACACAGACTCTTAAGTTTTGTTCACTGAACCAGGAATCTGTTGTGGAACCAACTGCAGTCACATTACCAATACTGAAATCCATTTTAAATACTGACAGGATTATACTGACCCTCGAAGGGCACAATATCTTTCAAGTATTTTTTTTGCTTTCCATCAGAGGAGACATTTCTGAATAACTAAAACTCTATGTGTCAAAGCTCTGTTGTAATTCCCCTGACTTAAATAAGCTCTGACTACTTATAGACCTGACCCTAGAGTTACTTCCCTCCCACACATGGTTTATTTACAATTACAGGTAAAACAACGTCAAGGGAGCTTTTTGCCTAAAAAAAGCCCAAGAAAATCATGTCACGTCCCACTTCTACAACTGTCTTTTCCTCCCCTATCAGTCTGTGAATGCTTTCTCCCTCATTTTATAGTCTGTATCTCCCTCCCTCAATATTGTGATTGTAGGATAGCCCTGTGTCCTAGTGATGGTGGAGAATGTTGCCACAGAAAAATGCCCCAAATCTTAATTTCCTCCTCGGCTGGTACGTAGCAGAATCATTGCAAAGCAAAGCATGTTCCACGTCCAGTACAGAGCCTTTTACCCTGTGCTTGTGTCCTGTTTTCAGCTGGGACAGAGTTACTTTTCTTCCTAGTAGCTGGCATAGTGCTGTGGTTTGGATTTAGGATGAGAAGAATGCTGATAACACACTGATGTTTTAGTTGTTGCTAAGCAGTGCTTACACCAGTCAAGGACTTTTCAGCTTCCCATGCTCTGCCAGGTGCACAAGAAGCTGGGAGGGGGCACAGCCAGGACAGCTGACCCAAACTGGCCAAAGGGCTATTCCATACCATATGACGTCATGCTCAGTATAGAAACTGGGGGGAGTTGGCCGGGGGGCAGCTATTGCTGCTCGGGGACTGGCTGGGCATCGGTCAGCGGGTGGTGAACAACTGCATTGTGCATCACTTGTTTTGTATATTCTTTTATCATTATTACTATTATTTTCTCTCCCTCTGCTGTCCTATTAAACTGCCTTTATCTCAACCCACGGGTTTTACTTTTTTCCCCGATTCTCTCCCCCATCCCACCGGGGTTGGGGAGGGTGAGAGAGAGGCTGTGTGGTGCTTAGTTGCCGACTGGGGTTAAACTACGACAGCTTGTCAGTAAATAAAGTACAAATTAACAACGGGTACTGACCGATGCCATAATAAGTGATTCACAAATTTTAATTGAACGTTATAGCATCCCAGAGAACTCAATTCAAGACTTTTTTTTTTAACAACTCTGGCCTTAATTCAGTAATGTAATTAAACAAATTAAAGCTTTAAAGCTTAAAAGTTTAAGCTAAAACCAATGAGTATCCACACACATAAAACTATGCATATGCATAAGTAACTTACTGAACTACAGTCTTTGCAAGGGAGAAATAAAGGCCTTTGCTAAAAGTCACAGATGCCCTATACTTCAGAAAAGGAAATTTGTATTATTCAAAATTCAACATTCAGCAGCATCATTCACTGGTTATAGAGCACAAGCCTTAAATATTTCTACGAAAATGATGTATTTATCACTCTCAACTGGGGTATATGATTAATCAAAAATAAACTAAGTATCTTGCTTTCTTAAATTTCGGACAGTGAATAAAGAGCTGACTCCCATCACTCATTACATTTGTTTGTCTGAGAGATGCTTAGTATGAGAGAAGGAATGTCCTTTAGCTATTTTCTAAAATGCCTATTATGGGGATATTCCAAGCACAAAACAGAGACATCAGAATCACATCAATAATTGTAGAAAATATATCTCCATCTCTTTCACTTTATCATTTCAGCTGCCTTTAATAATTTGTTTATTAACATTTTTCACTATTCTTTCTTTTCACATCACACTAATAACCATCATCATAAATAATTCAGCTTATTTTATCAGGAGATTTATCCAAAAGGCATGTCCTCTGTCCTTGCCACTTCAGAGTCACCTGGGTTTCCTCCCCTGGGGAAGCCAGCATGACCTTCTGGGGCTCTGCCCTTCATCCAAGGGCAATGAGAAATGCCATCCCAGGACCACCTCTGGCTATTGCCTTGGTGCCGAGGTGGAGTGAGTAGCAGTAAGTGAGCATCTGCGTGCTGGGCACATGGTTCTTGGCTTGTGTTCTGTCACTTAAGCTCATTCTACATAACACTAACTTCGCATTCAAAAGCAAGGCCTTTCATTTTTTTAAGTCATATTCTTGCCTTTTGTTTTAGACAAGCTGCCCTTCTATCCCAGAAAACTCAGTTTCTGATCAGCAGAAAAAAGAAGAAGGGACGAGGAGTAAAGCAGCACACCATACTATACTATCCTAAGAACGCTGTATAGATTATCTCTTTTAATGAATAATGAATCACAAGCACAAGTCTATTTGGAAATTCTCCAGCAGGTCATTCCCATACCCTCAATGACAATACTACTGGGATAAGAAGTTACAGCCAACAATGTCATGGAGATCAAAACAGCCTTAAATAATGTTGACTTCTGTATTTTCAGCTCAGACATCAGCTTCTGAATGAATTGGCACTAAGCAAAAAATAGACCTGTTTCAGAATACCGCACCTTTTGTGGGCAAACAACTTCTTCAATAAAAAAAATTCAGAAAAGACCACTTTAGCCAAATTCTGCATGGAATACCTCAAAACTATGAGACCGTAACAAAAATCATAACCTGATAAATGAACAGCCTTTGTTCTTATCACCTGTGATGTAGTAATGAATGTACTTCATACAAGATGTTTCATACAAGCAAACAAATCTGAGAGGTTAGCAACAATTTTAGGGGAGCATTACAATTTACGCAATCATGCCAAGTCTTAAAAGATGACCTGACCATTTGCTTGCTGTATAATTCTTCAATGGGAATCTTTAAAAAAAATTCACCTCTTCTAGGCTTCAGTAAACAAAATCCCCCTGCATTCCTCCTTTTCCTCACCTGGTATCCAAAGAGTTTCTTGCACCATGTCAACTGACTTGAACCATCAGTATACGTTTTTATGAAACAACTTAAGCAGTTGAGTTCTCCCTAATGTGGATAAGACTATCAGTATCTCACTTTGGTAATGAGAAGCTGGGAACACTTTGAGAAACAGGATTTCCTGTCTATCAAACACAAGGTGTTTTGTCCATTCAAACCCTCTCCACCACATTGCCCAGTCTGTGCTGGGAGGTCTGAGCTCTCAAGGTCTGCAGGATGAGTACTGGGGTTGCAGCCCTAGAAATGGATAAAGATTGAATCATTGATCCTTTGGTGTTACTGTGACATCCACTGAACAGTCACTTTGACTGCTTTTTTTTTGAAAAGTGGTTTTGTTTAGGATATATAACGCCACCTTTTTCTATCTAGATATCTGTCTTTGACTTGCTGGTATTTCTGACACACATATTACTCTACTGTGAACTAAGACAGGAATTTATATGAAGTAGACTAAAATTGTTGCTGGCAAAATAATAACAGTTGGTAGAAATTTAAATTACAAAGTTGTTCCCTTTATATATCATCTCAACATCCCATGACCAATGGAAGATTTCTCAGCTTTAAATTAATGGTTTTAAATATCTTCCATTAACATAAAAAACCTTTAAAGTCTGTGGGCTTTTTCTCCCTTCATTTTCAGAGGTTAGATAATAAGCAGAGATCTAAATAAGGCCATCTCTGTCTTTTAGCCAGATAATGCCTTTTAAAGCTTGTGTGGCATAAAGAACAGTGGCAATGGAGCTGCATTACATTAAATCATCCATTGACAACATACAGAATACATTTGAAGATAATGAATCCTATCTTACGATCCTACAGAGTAGCCATGCTTTCGCAACCTCTTCTATTTAGACAATATTGTTCTGTGCCATCAAAATAAATAAATTTACTCACATACATGAATTATGTATTAAACTTCTTAGACTGATTTGCACATAAAGAAAGAAAATTATGGTTGAAGCTAACAGTATAAATTGCCTTTTTTGAGGTTTTATGCTAAGCTCTAGAGATTTATCACTCGAAAAGTGGCTCTTTTGGCCATATTTATTGACACTAAACTAGAAAAAATATCTTTCTTTTAAAGAGTTTTTGGCTCTTAGTAATTTGAACAGCAACATAAAATGGCAAAGTTCCTTCTCTTTGTCCTTATTTTGTGTAATGCTAGCTATCTTCGTCTTGTGCTCTGGTGAGGTAAGGAAATATTTATCTGTTCAGATTATCCATTGTTGAATAAAAGTTCAAAGCTGGTGCTGGAAATTTACTAGTGTGCCTATCAACGATATGCATATTTTACAACCTACACAGCTGATGTAAGCATGCTTAGAAGGGAGAAGCAAAAGTTTCCATCTGTAAAGGATTCTTCACGTACAGTGTCACTGCACAGAGAAAAGGCAGTTGTCTCTGTGGTTCTGTGCTCCTTTCCCACACCACTTAGACAGACCACATCAAGGTCACAGAAAAGTGAAAGAAGATGGGAACATGGACTTCAAGTTAATTTTTTTCTTGCCTAAAACTTCCCAAAAACCCCATCAAAAACTTGCAAATACTTATATGTGCAAATGCTTTTGCAGTCTTGGAGTCACAACTCCTATATTTTAAATGGCATGAGTATGGAAATAAACTGAAGCCCAATGCTGACCATGTGGCACAAGCAGGTGTGGTGCATGATACGTGGTGAAACACCTCTGGATCTTGAATAATTTTCCCATCTGCAGAGGCAAGAGCAATCCAGTCTCATACGAACAATTTGAAGAAACCCTACTGACAAGAACCTCTTCTTCCTCTCCCTTGCTCCATCACCATTTCCACTCTTTCTCATCTTTCTTGTCTCTCCACTGATATTTAATCACACAAAGCCAACTGAGGCTACATTGTACTAAGACTTCATCATTTTACTTAAATTTTCAACAGCATGTTTTCTGGTGGTATTAGCTGAAATTGCATTGTCCCAACTAATCACTCATCTTTTATACATCATTATATCTCATCGGTTTATGGCCCGTATGTTACACTACTCGGTCACACAAGGTGGTGATCACTCTGGGAGAACCAAACCAAAGCTGAAGTCCATGTTCTGCTTTCAGAATCCAGTCAATCTTAACACGTCTTGTTATGGATTTCTGTAAAGCCTAGTGTTTTACAATTTCTCCCAGTCATTGGGTAAATACTTGACTTACAGGTTTTTGAGTTTCAATAAAAAGGATGATTTTTTTACAATGTGCTCACAAAACATAAAGTTCTGCTTTCCACTGTTTTATCCTTATTAAGATGTAGTTCCTGACAACAATTTATTGACTTCCTTTTGGATATCGGCCTAGGTCTCTGGCAGTTTCTTCATCCCTTTATGCAGACTCTGTTGCAAATATGAAGAATAGAAAAGCCTATTCCAAAAAGCTTCTACCCTTCAAGGCTGAATATTACGCATTACCTTTTCAAAACACAGAGACACTAATAAATTACCCAGGTTTATCACTGTTACTATTTCTGCCTTTTTTATTCTTACTTTAATACTAAAACAAGAGGATTGTGAAAATTCTTTACTTTGAATAGAGGTCACCGAGCTTAAAAGGTCGAGACATAGAGTACAAGACGAGACAGACACAATCTAGTTGGCCAGATTCCATTGCTACATTCTGATGATGCTGTATTTCTTCACATAGATTTAAATGATGTGTAAAATTTCTAATGGTGATAGTTTCGTAAGGTGTCCAATCCAAAATTCTTTCAAGTCAATGAAGGTCTTTTAGATTACAAATCAAAATATCTATTGTCAAATTAGAAAATAATGTGCATGTTGAAGCAGCCTTTAAAAATCCTTTTTAGTACTGCAAATTGTTTTCATTCTTGAGTTTCATAAAATAAAATATGAAAACAAACAGAATGTAAAGGTTTTTAATCATAAATATTTTTTATCTTTTTTACAAACAGGCCATGCTACTTTGCTTTCAAATNATTCTTCCCACTGCTGTGCACTGCATTGTAATATGACCATTAATTTTTCTTTATCCTAGTGAGGCCTATATTTCTATCCTTGTAAAGCTCTGTGGCTTGTGAAGTGCTTTGAGCTGAAATGTATTATATTAATGCAATTATCGTTCTTATAATGATGGACGTTCTCAGAGTACTTCCTTTTATCTAGATTAATACNATAAATATTTTTTATCTTTTTTACAAACAGGCCATGCTACTTTGCTTTCAAATTTCATTTTCCCAATAAACTATTATCAGTTGTTCGAAAAGCAAAATGGAACTGGTTTTAATTTTATATGTCATATCATGTGTGTAACAAGATACTACATCAGGTCAGGTTAAATCCAATAATGTAAGGTAAGCATCAAAAATAAAAAAGAATGATGTCACCTATGGCTGTTTGCAATTATATTCTGTACCAGGTGCTCTATTTTCTAAGTGCTCCAAGTAGTCTTTCCCAGCACAATTTAAGAGNCCTTAGGAACCCTGTGCAAGCCCCTGGATTTGGGAGACGCAGAGCATAGGAAGTGGCAGGCTTTCAACATACTGACTGCCGTTAGTAAGATAACTTCTTCCCGCTCTTTCCTGCTCTGGGGTTTTTGACAAAACAGTAAAGATAAATGGAAGCTCCCTTTCCTTTCCATAAAGTCTCAAAAGCAAAAGANGACTAGCAAAGTATGAACAGTGAAAACTTCTCAAGTTCAGAACACTCTCATGGTTTGTCAGTGTTACAGTAGGAAAGTGTCAGAACTGCAGTCAGACTTTTCATGGGGCTTTGAATATGAGAGATCAAAGTGTCAAAAATAACTATTACAAGGATTTTATATACCTTAAGTACACAGGACCAAATTTCNGTCTCCATCAGCTTCCATTTCCTGCTGTGCTTGTGTCCAAGAGGCAAGGATGACCAAGAAACTTCATACTGCTCAAAACTTTCATTAAAAGTTGAAAACACTTTTCCAAATTTAGAGTAGATTCTACCGAGCACTGCAGGAATGAATTCTTTATTGCTGAAGAAAAACACTGTTAAAGCTAAATTAAACAAGGAGTCAACGAGGGGATAAATTTTGCCATAAATGAGGGCAACTCTGGAAGAGGCATTTTTGGAATTTAATTTTTTTACATGGGAGCAAATCAAAAGCAGGATATTAAATGGCAAAAAGACCATAAAGCGCACCTCCTATCTATACGACTTTTTTGGATTGTAAGAAATTTCTGTGTGTTGTGTATTCTTCCCACTGCTGTGCACTGCATTGTAATATGACCATTAATTTTTCTTTATCCTAGTGAGGCCTATATTTCTATCCTTGTAAAGCTCTGTGGCTTTTGTTATGC
>VYZW01043451.1:9057-58264 GCA_013401315.1 Balaeniceps rex | reverse complement strand
AAGCCTAAGCAACCATGTTGCTTGTCCAACTATCCATCAAGCCTCTTCAAATACCTTTCAGCCTACCAGTTAACTTTAATCAAATCAAAGGAGGGGGAAGGTCTTTGAGACACTGTATTTCTGAAAGGCTTGTTCACACAGGATAGAAAACATAATCCATATTAATGCCAAGTTTGAAAGGCTGCTAAACTACTTTCTCCAATGACGACGAAAATACATGGGAGAAAGCCATTATGAACACCTGAACTAAAAAAAAAAAGTTTTTAATTAAAACTTCCACTTTATTAAACATGCAATAATTAAAATATAAGAGAAAACTGCATGGTAGGTACATCAGGCTTTTTAAGTTCTCTCACTCTTTTAAAGACTGTTGGGTTTTTTCTGCCCTCATTCAGACAAACCTGAACTCTCCTATCAAGTGAGTATTTAGAAGAACAAGGAAAACGATGAAAAGAGAAGAAAAATTTCCACATATTGAGTGGGTTCAACCTCTGTGAATTATTATCTATGGCCACTGACTAATGCAGGGAGCAATGGGTCACCAGTCTCCATCACTCAGTAAGTTAGATAAAGTTAGGCAAGAAGGACAAGGATCTTAGGATCTGGGAATGTACCGAGGCTACAAAAGAAAAGATTATGGTATTTCTGATACCATCCTGAGTCCAGATCTGGCTTACAACCTGCCTGCTGAACCATTCTGTTCTTATAAACTGTGGATGAGATTCAATCAATAACTAACAGTAAAATTAAGATAGGAGAGAAACTATACTACATGTGGGAAAGACAGAAATACATATATAAGCATATATGAAAATAATGCTATTAATTTGAAATTAATACGTCTTAGACTAACTGTATAAAACTGAGGTGCTTTATTTATATACAAGCAGAAAACTTCCATAGGGATGTGCGACAATTAATACTTGCCTGTGTACACTCATACTCTGAAAACTCAAGGCTGAAACATGATTAGATATTGCAAATAGACATGGAGTGTGCTTTGTGTATGAGCGTTCACTGCAGGTTCTGCTGTGTCCTTGTTGAATTTTCCTGATGAATTTCCCTAGAGGAAAGAAAAACCCAACTAAACTCTGCCTTTTTTGGTACAGTTTTCCCTTCTATCTCTGTGTCTCTCTGTTGAGCCTAGGAAGAAGGGCTGATGAATGAAGAATCGGAGCTGAGGCTAGACACGTAACACCACAGCTGAGTTCTGAAAATGATGGTGGCAATGGGATAAGACACTGTTCAGGCACTGCACATGCTGCTTTGGAGATAAGCCATCAGTGACATGCACTGGGAAGATCCACAGCATCTTTGCGTCTGTGTGGTACCTTTGTTCAGCACTGCTGCTGCAGTGACACCGTGACTACTGCAGCGACTGCTGTGGCAACAGTGGATGACAGAATGTCTATCCCTGGTCAGAAGAAAAGTCATGAAACTGTTTCTGGAATTTTTGTAGCTACAGGGTTTGTAATAATGGGTTTGTATTACAAGACACATTGTGAACTGACAATGGCATAGCGGTGATAGAGAAATTCTGTTTTGTAGACAAAGCTTCAGAGAGAAGAAGCCATATTCATGATCATCATACAGACCAGACACCAGAAAGTCTAGTAAAGAGTCCCTGTTGGTCTGAGTAGTTCTGGGGAAAGGTGTAAAAGGTAAGGAGCCCCAACCTCCAGAGTCTTGAGGGCATGACAGGCTTCCAGAGCTTGATGTTCCCTGAGAAATTTTGATGAAGATAAAGCACAGTCTTCAGAGCAGCAGCCTGAACTGCGAGCTGCTATTGCAAGGACTTTTCTTCCAATCCTGGTAATAAAGCAGACTGAAAAGTTTCCCCTAGTCTTAGAGGAAGAGAAACTGATTGCTCAGTCAAGGCTGGCTGCTTTTTGTTGTTGTTTTCCCCTGATTTTTTCTTTTTCCTTTGCCACTGCAGAACTCCCAAAGGCATACGAACTCCCAGGAGACTCAGCTGCAGGGTTCGGTTAATTTTTAATACCTGGTGAAGGCATGTCTGGTGCAGATGACAAGAAATGTCAAGAACTTCTGCTGCTTGTGATGCAAAGAGCTAACTAAGTCCATGTCACCAATTTTTTATAGCTAGCATGACTTCTGCCAGAGGCTCTCTAACAACAAAACCTGAAAGTATGTGGGGAAACACTACCAGTAGTTTCTGCTCTCTTTTCTAGTATGTGAAAAGCCATTAGACTCAATATTAGTCTCAGAAGTGGCATTCTTCAGTGGGTGAAATGCAGTCTCCTTTCTAGTCCTGCCAACGTTAGAAGCAACGGGTGCAATGCATCTCCTCTTGACGTATTTTATGATGAATAAATTGAAATGAATTATGGAAGTGACCATAATCAGATAATCTTCCTGTTCACTCACAGAAATACTTGTCTCATGGGAGAAAGCATGGACTAAAAACATAAACCACCCTATATCCTCTTGTTTTTCTTTAAAAATACATTCCTTTTTTTATGGAATTTTACACTCCAGTTTCTACATGCTTTCATTAATTTATAGACCTTACTAGTTCTAGGCATCCTCCTAAAATATTGCTTCACTGAGCTTCTGATATGTTAAATGGTATAATTTATCATTGTCGAGCATGCGGAATTTTGGACATACTATCTCCAATGTAATCTCCATTTTTACATGATTCTTCTTTTAATAAGAATTTATAATCTCTTTGCCCATAAAAACCACAGCTCAACAAAAATATGTCAGATTATTCCGCTATGTGGCTCAGCAAAGCTTCTGAAAAGACAAATTGCTTCTCCTGTTGCAGGTACAGTTCTAACTCCTTAGGAACCGATGGAAAATTCAGGGAACCAATCCAAAAACCTAGTGTTTCCTCTTAAAGTCCCTGACTGTGCCTATACAGCTGCAAATGAGCAGTCAGGAAGAGTGGCTCCTGCCTGTTAACTCCTGGGTGTCTTGGGACCATTAGGGATTCGATGCTCCAAGCACATCTGGCCACATGCTCTGTATCTACCCAGCAGGTTGGTCAGCTGGAAGGAAGTCCTGGGGAGACCCAGAGCCATGGTACGGCTTCAAGAGCTGCTGCCTAAACCCAACAACACACAAGAATTGCAGAAATACAGGGGGAGCAGGCAGGAGCCTGAGATACTCTGACACACAGAGCCTGCACAGGCTTCTGCATATGTCTGTGTTTACGCCTAAGTGAAAAGCTTGTATCATCCAAATGCTAACCCGCATTTTCAGTGATGAAGCAGGTACATAAATGACGAACAAAATTATAAAGCAATGTGACTTTCATGAGAGAAAAAAAACATTTTCCTATTCCTGTGGGCTGTACATTAGCATGCATATGTACTGTCAAACACATACAGGAGTATAATTCTGTTAAAAATGTGCATCCTGTTCCTAAATTCAGATGGCCTTTGTGACCCCTTCTGGGATGGAGTTCCAGAGCCCAAGATCTATTGCAGATGTCCTAGTGCTCCTCCTACCCTGTCTGAACTGATTCAACCCCACCGTAACACAGTTTCTCTCCAAGTGCCTGTAGCGCATTGATAAAAGTGGGTTTGAGCTACAAAAGAAGTTTTTTACTGGTGTGACTGAAGGTGTGGGCATATGTAATTCGTCTGACATTTCTATTATAGGGCTGATCGTACCTTAAAGTGCAGCAGCTATTTGCTACATAATCATGAGTCAGCTCTCATTGACTCGGTGAGTACAGATCATTGTTTTCTCAGAAAGAAATCATCTTTCAACAGCTGCAGAATTCTCACAGTAGCTTCTGACCTAAAAAGGTGATTTGTCCCCATCTTCCTATGCTAGAGTGCACATGGCAATGACGACCAGGCTATATATTTCTTTACAACACACTTTTCAAACCACCATAATTAGTATCCATAAAAAAGGACTAAAGTAGCAATTAACTAAATAATGCATGTTGTTCATCAAAAAAATATAAGTTTTCTAAAAGCGACCCAAATTAAAGCCTTTTTCACCACTTATTTCATCATCCTGCAGGTTACTCATCCATCAAGCACGCAATCATCATGGACTACCCCAGATACATAACTTTCCTGTTGAGAGTTAGAGCACTCTCTTATACAGTGATATCTGACCACTCAAATACTGCTCAGTTTTACTCTGCTAAATGACTTACAGGTTGTCTTGATTAATTCATGCCAGGTCAACCTAGTTAGTTCAGTGCTTTCAATTTCATTAAAGTTCCTGGAAGCTAAGGGTGCTCAGCTGGATCAAACCTTTCTAATTTTCTACTAAAGTAACAGTAACGGTCTGGATCCCTGCTGGTTTTGTTAACATTACATACATGTGCCACCAGACTCAAAGCGGGAGTCACTGAGTTTTATTAAGAACATTTGGAAGCGAACTGATGAAAGCAAGCTCTTCTTCTCCATCTCTTGTAGGAGAGATGTATCTGACAACACTTCTTATGTTAAATATAAATTAAAAGGCTTTATGTTGCTAATTTATAGATGGGATATTTTGAATTAATATGGGCACTATGAATGAAGCACAACTCCCGGTATCGAACTGCCGAGGCACTGTAGCCTATTTACATCACCTCAGGAACTGGTTCAATGCTTTCAATGCTCATAGTCATGCCAACAATTGAATACTCATACAGCAGGAGATGAAGTACTAGGAAAACACAAAACTCAGCTGAATTACGAGGGGATTGTGGTATGTTGTACACAGGGATTAATCATCAATAACATTACTAGCAACAACAAAAAGGAAAAGATGCTTGGCATAGAGCTCTTTTTGAAGCTTTATCACACGATGATTCCTATGGGCAAAGGGTGAGGTGCATCACGGGTTGAGAGCTGCAGGGAGTCCACCGGTTTGTTCACACTCTGATTTTGCACAGATTCTAAAGGATACTGCTGAAAAACAGGAGAAAGGCAAAAATGGCTCCACTCCACATTGCCCCCTCTCCCAACAGGACAATTCAAACCCAAAGGATCAACACCCACACCTCAATGTTCATCCTGACTCTGGCAACACTGTCTGTCCCCATTTCTCATCTGGTGAAACCTCCTCCATGAACAGCAGCATAAAGAGTGAGGGATTCCCTTCGTGGCTAATATGACTCCATCAAAAGCTATATTTAGGGACGTACTAGAAGAAATGCTGATCTATCGTGGCATCAGCCTTGATACGGCCCTCACCCTTACGTGTCACAGGAGCTGAGTGGTTTGGGTGCTGTTTAGAGAGCATGGAAAGATGGACAGGCATTCAGACTGAAACAGTCATTTAAATTCTTGACTGTCTGGGGCTTCTTGAGGGACCCAGCTGAGGTATAAATGATTCCCTCCTTAAATCCAATTGCAAATACAGTCTAGGCAGGAGGTAAGTGCTTATCTCCTCGTAACAGGAATCCAGGAAGCTTTCAGGCTAGGAAAGGAGATGCTTACTAGGTTGTGCAGTCCTGCAAAGTAAATTTGCTGGATCGCTGTCTGGTGGGTTGGTGGGTTTTTAGCCTCTAAGGATTTCAGTGCACTGGATTTTACTTTGGGTCCCAGCATCTGAACCCCAGCCAGTTATTTAAGGTTGAGGACATCAAATCCCCTGACAGAGGGAAGGGGTGACCTCAATCAGATTAAGATTCAGTAAACCTGAGATGAGTTTTTTCAATTTAACCTTACAGTTCAGAAAACTCCATTTATGTTTATTAATTCTAATTTAATTTCTAGACCAGAAAAAGTCTATCTAAGCACACCCAGAACACAAAAAAAGCATTTCTGATAGTATTATTCTGTTTCATATTCTGCAATTCTTATACTATACCAATCTATAGTTTTATATTATTATTCTAAGGACAGAAATAGGCCTTCCAGCAAATCTTTCCAATTTCATGTAGCAATCTGTTCTCCTGTTACAAAATAATTATATTTACAACTTCTCCCACTGAACAAGAAAAGTTCCAGCATTATAAATACATCAAGTTCCATTGCTCAGATTAAAAAAAAAAATCTCTGTGCAAGGAGTTTTACACAACTATGAGTTAAAGAACTGCATCCTTTATATAATAAGCTTAATTCTGCTCCTTTATAAAAAAGAAAAAGAAAGAAGCAGGTACCAGAAGGTACGAAATTTCATAACTGAAAAGAAATCAAACATCATGTACACAAGACACTGCCTCCATATGTAAAGGCATCAAGGCTTCCCCTAAGACTGTCTTCTCCATTTAATTCTGAAAGACCATGAAATACACGCACTAATGCAAGTAACATTCTTGTTTGAGTTCAAGACACATTAAAACATTGCATATAGACCCACCACTACAGAACCAGTAAAACTATGACCATGCTAGCTACAGTCCACACGTACTTCTTGTTTCCAGTAACAGTATTTGTAATGGGTTACAAAAAAGCACCTCAAAATTTAACAAAATACATTTAATGCAGGCTCTGTGATTATATAAATGCACAGGTATACTCAGCAAAGAAAATACCAAAGGCAAAAAAAATATGCCTTTTATCTTTTTCAGTGTTCAGGTATGCTCTCCCTTGAGAAAAGTCTCAGTAGTTGCCTGGTATTTGTTTAAAGTCACTGAATTAGTAATAGGAATTTCCATACTTAATAATCAGCCTTTCAAAGACGAAAATACATTAGAGCAGAAATCTTGAGCAGATTAGTACGCAGAACATTGACTCAATACAGCGGCCAACCCCTCTAGCCCCTTTTCTGGGCATCGGTACCCTGGGCGAGCTGCAGAGCCTGCAGATGCAGGGGGAGAGGCCAGCGGGGCTGTCCTGGCCAGGGTGGGCAGGGCGAGCTGGCCGAGACCCCGGGGTCTGTGCCGCAGCACACGAGGCTCCAGGGGAATGGGGGCACAGAAGGAAGCCAGGGGATCACAACACTTGGGATGACCGGAGGCTATGAATTCTCTTCTTTGAGAGAAGAAGAGATGGGGGGAGGAGTCTCCAGTCTCCAAGAGATAACTAGCACCAGTGACTCAGCTGCAAGCTAGAAAATGTTAAGCACAGAAAGAAACAGAAAGCCATAATTATTAGTATGATATCTCAAAAGGAAATACCGGAGAAGCTCTAAAGCTTTTCCTACCCTGTAAGCAAAGCAAAAGCTCCTTCAGCCTCTATCACGGGTATTTCCAGGACACCTGCAGTGCCAGTCTTTTGGCACCAACATAAACCTCCATCCCATTGCACATACAGCGACAGCATGAGTGTGCAAATACCGAAGACCAAAGGCCTGATCTTGAGAGGTGTAAGTCTTTTCCTACTGATAGCAAAGGAACCTAAAGGTACTCAGCACCTGATAGCGTCAGGGTCACTGAGCAGTGAGATGGAAGTTTTGTCTCTGAGTGTACCCTAGGTAAGATCTCCCACAGAGCCTTAACTTTGGACAGCTTTTCCTTTTAGCACAAATGAAGGGTCTTCTATAGTGCTCTTTATGGATGTGTTTTAAAAGTAAATATAACTCAGTACCTGAGGCAGCTCCCATTTCATGCTGTGCCTTGAGGCTGCCTAAGGTGGGTTTAGTTGGGGCATCTAAAAGAAGGGAAAAATCTTTCTCACTTTTAAGCATTCTGATTTATAGAGTCTGATTAAGATTCTACTATAGTTCATAAACTTCTTACAAACTAGAGGTATAAACTCCTTGCTCCCTATTTCCTCATGGTTGCAGCTAAACTACCTTGTATGGAAATTTCCAGACACAGAATATTTACCCAGCAAATTATCAGAACTGTTGCAGTAAATTATCTGAACCATATTTAGGTATTTTCCGAAGGGCATTTACAAACCCAGGGAAAAACAGTAAATCCAAACTATTGTATTACTGAGTACAATGAGATTGTAGGAATTTTAACCTACAAGCTAGTTTTTGGTTTGCATGTACCAGTGTCCAGGACTGGCTTTTGTCCCTTTTTTCCCCTTCTGAGTCTAGATTTTGATTAGAAAAATTAGCTGTAAAGAACGGTCATTAGCTCTGTAAAATATCGCTATCCCTATATTTAGGCCCAAGATTTTTTGCTATTTTCATGGTAATTATCTCATACAAATTTGTCCAGAATTTTTTCCTTCTCTTCTGAAAAAAAAAATTGGTCTGATACTACAGCCGTGCTACACAAAGATCTGAGTTGCCCCCCTACCAATGTTTTCTGTAAGTACATTTTTATAATCATCTATAAAAACCAAGTATTTGGACACTCTTACATTTAAGAAGACATTAGTAAGGAAGGCTCCACATAAACACTCAACAGTTATTAATAGTCTGTCCTCAAAACTCCCTTTGTCAAGTACAAGAGTCCTACTACCCACTCTCTACAGACAGGCAATTTAATAAATCCAAGCAAACAAGCCATGGAAACCCTATTTAACTGCACAGCCTCCTGAGATCTCACAGGCATCTTACTTTACACCAGGAAACCAAAACAGCATCTAGAGGTCTCCAGACTGCACACATCCAAAGCTGCCACCATGCTGCCTCAGCAGAATTAGCTAGTGCCTATGCTAGCAATAATTCGGACTCATATGCTTACATCCCCATAGGTGTGCAATTTGTTAGCTTGCTCTAAGGTTACCTACTATGCCCCAAAGGTACCATGTTCAGTCCAGTTGAAAAGACAGAGCCACTTTCTTTCAAAGGAAGAAAAGACTTGGCCACTATCCGTCTTTAATATATAGAAAAGTACTAAATATTTAACATAAAGTAATATTTAAGGCATTCAACCAGAAACTGAAAGAGTTGGGTCTAACTGAACACCTTGAGAACATTAAGCCGACATCCCTCCCTGTCCCAGCTGAAGCCCGTTAGGCTCCATTTTGGCCTTATGCACCTCATGATTATTCTCAAAACTCAAAGACTCATGACTGTAAACTGTCACTTTGCCTTAAGAAATCTGACACAGAAAAAGTAACAAAACCTACTATCTACCTAATTCTCTAAAATTTCTACCACCCTTACTAAACCTGAATTATTAAAGAGTCCAAGAAAACACCAGGGGTGAACCGCCTGGACCTGCACTGCTCTGGTAGGTACAACCTCCCAAGGACCTCAGGGGAGAGCTGCAGGTTATAATTGCCCACTTGTGTCGACACTACTGACCTTGTGTTCTGAGTCTCAGTGCTACATCAAAGAGGGGAGACTTTCAGGATCCCTAGATACTCCACAATTCAGCGTGCTCTACCCAGCTCTCTTAGCATCTGCCAGTTTCACAGGTAATCACATTATCCGTCAAGAAGGGCTCAGTTTGTCGGTGCCCTCCTGCCTTCACACTGATCTTGCTGCATTACCGTGCTACAGCAGGTGAATACTTGCAAGGTTCAGTAAAAGCAGGAGGGAGCTAAAGGCTCCAAGGAGGGCCAGGCAAATGCGAAAGTGCAATCATCAGCGTTGCAGTGACAGGCACTGGGTTTATTTTAAGGGCTTCTAAACTCTTACATTGTCAGCAGATCTGTCAAGCTTGCAAGGCCATTGCTGTACTGATTGTAATTCCCCACTGAAGCTGCGCAAAGCCAAGAGATGCAGCAACAAGCAAGGGTCCAAATGTGATATATTTTCCCCTCCAACGCTACTGGAGGAAATACATGATCATTATGATAAGGGATATAAACCCATCACATGCTCAGGCTTCAGAAATCTCCATGGTGATGTACGAACTCCACAGGTACGTGTCACACACATTCAGAGCTCGAGCACGTACTTCCTGAGACATGCTGGTACCTCATTCCTGCCACAGAACAGAAACTCCAGCTATGTGAGTGGAAGGACTTGCCTTGTCACTGGAAAAGCTATCTATTCTCTAACGCCACAAGCAGCATGTACGATCCTTTCCAGTGACCACAGTGCCCCGGAGTTTCAAACAGGAATGGCATTGCCTGTGAGATGGCCTTGATGCAAATATGTGCAAAGACAATTGAGAGCCCTTAAAAATCCTGCTGGGGCTGTCTGAGCATGAGGTACCCCAGTCCTTGCCCAGCAGCCACCCTGGACACCGCCCCAGTAACACAGCACTGCAAACAAGGGTGATCTGCAAAGCCTCCTGTCCACCACCAAGATCCCCCTATGCCAGCATGGTGCATCAGCTTTATTTTGCAACTTCAGGCTCACCTGTTTTTCCAATCCTTTCAAACTCCTGTTTTGGTCTTTTAAACAGTTCTTCCCCTGTTTTTTGTCTTTCTGATACAGCCAGAATACAGGCTACCACTGTCTGGAGAAGACTTCGAGACAACAGACTGTTCTTCCTCTAACTGCCATGAAAATGGACAGCAGCTTTGTTAAGAGTTAACGAATGTCAAAGTTCCCTATGTCTGCTCATCCAAAGCATTTTTTTTTAATGTAGGAAAATTCTTGTTTGATCTCTGTAGCTACAACTTAGGGAAGCTTGATCTATCCCAAAGGTTGTGGGGAACTGCAGAATTGCTCAGCACTCAACATAAGGAGCAGCAGCAAATGTCCCAGATGCTGCCAAGTCTACAGGTTTGCCCAGAAAATACCAGTCACACATTTGCCAACATTTGCTTCTTTCCTCAGTACAGCAGCTTTGCTGCGGAGTCAGGTCCCCCCGTCCATGCCAAATTCCCCATCTGTCTCCATAAGAAACTAACAGTTCATCCCAAAACTGTCCCCCAACCCTGGGGCAAGTGGCATTTAAACTCCATAGGATGGCTAAGAGTCTTCCCAAAGAAGACTGAGTACAGAGAACAGTCACATACTGTACAGTGCAAAAAAAATTTATTTGTTATCACATTTGTTTTCCGGTTTGACAAGTGCAAGGCAACTGTATTAACCTTATATAGAAAAGCCACTGGCAATGAGTAGGCCTGAAAGCCAACCAATATTTAACTCCGTGGATTACCTACCACAATAGGACACTGATAAGCAAAAAGAGAAGACATTTCAAAATGGGACAGCTGTTCTTGTTGCAGCCAGCACACCCAGAGTCCACAAGTAGAATTGCCCCATACATCAATTTTCATACAGGCTACCCTTGTTCACTAGGACCAGATGAGGTCAGGCACAGTCCTGCCACACAAGACTGGGAAACTGGCCATCCTTAGTGAGCAAGGCCTTAAGTTCAGACAAATTACATGCATCAAGGGGCTCTCTTTGGGCTTTATCCCTCTGGCTGATGACAGAGAGAAAGAGGACAAAAATATTCCATGCTCTTAATGGGCAACCTGATAAAAAAATATACCTATAGCACCAGCTGTTGCAATGCTAAATATGAAGCTGAAAATATGAAGATTTCTAGTCTTCTCTGCCCTATAATAACAGTCTGTGAGTCTGTCCACTTCCTCATTAGATCAGAATGTCTCCAACTTTAATTAGAATTACCAGTCTGTGACAGGGAATCTCCTCCAAATGCCAAAGTCAAAGGCAACAACAACAAAAAACATTAAAAAAGAGAGAATACTGTGACCTTCAGTCCCACCAAAGGCTATGAACATTCCACTACCGGTATCGATGAGTTTGTAGGTGCCCCCTCCAAAGCTGCATCACCCATCGATCCAGCTTGTGATTTGAGTGGACTTCCTAGACTTGAGAATACAAAAGCTCATAGGTAAGAACCCGGCACCATAAACACTTTCTCTGCTTGGAAGTGGTGTGGCACGCCTGGCTGTCTCCACACAATAGGCAATTATGGAATTTCCCAGGAAACTGGCAGTCAAGCTCTCATGTCTGGAGTGAGAAGTGCCAGGAACTCCTCATGCCCCACCAGGTTCTTCTACCTTAGGGGATCCCAGCTGCACCAAACCTCCACTCTACACGGTCCTGCTGCAGCTATGCTTCCTGCTCATCCACCCTCTTGGTAAGCTTTGTTATGGCCTGGTGGCAATCATACAGGTCTACTGGAGCCAGGAGATCTGGGATGTTACATGGTTGGTGTGCCCTCTGCAGCCTGGACTTCTGCTGGAGAGGTAGTAGGACACAGGAAAATCCATTGCACCAAGCCACTTTGCCTGATGACCCTGTGAAGAAAGCAGGGAACAAGGCTGTCACTCCTAACTGACTGTTCTGACCAGAGATGGGTCAGACTCTCACACAGGCAGTAGCTGAGCAGGTACGTTTTCTTCTAGACAGTCTGAATAACCTGCTCTTCCTCTGAGCAAAAAACTTGTAAGGTGCTAGGTCCAGATCATGCAAAAGACCCAGTTCTCTGAGCCCAGCTTGTCCTTGTCCTTTGCTTTGCTTTATGTGACTACAGCCTGAGAGCTGTTCCCTTTAAAATTACCTAAAGGTACCTCAACTTATCCTCCCTCTCCCAAACACGTGAGACACAAAAACAGACTCACCAGTGTCCGAATACTGCTTGCTGTCCAGTACGAGGAAGGAAGAACTTTCTTCTGAAGGATCTGGGCTGGGTGCCTGGAACAAGCCCTCCTCCACATCAGCTGGCAGATGTGTATGATTCAGTCAGACGGCTCATAGCCAACTGTCAAGTAGTGATGGCCTGAAGACAAATAGTTGAGTCCTGTCTGTGAGCTGGGGCCTGCTGGCAGAAGGAGGAAGAGGAGGACTGGCTGTCCCATTGCAAAGACTACAGGCTGGAGTGTTTCAGGCATAAGTGGTGTCTGTTTCAGGGTGAGGATCATGCCAAGATCTGACAATGTTTCTGGAGAGAGGTTCACACTGGTGGCACTATCTTGACCGCTGCATGCCTCAGTGCACTGCAAGCTTACCAAAGGTGAGAGAAGGTCTGAACCTATGTGGACATACCAGATGTTTCACTTCTGTCCTCTCCAGAGAGCTGAGAGTTGTTCTTCTCCACCCCACAGGCATCCTGACATAAAAGCATGAACCAAATGGCAAAACCAGTGAGTTCTACAAAACCTTATGCTCAGTGTAGAAGCAGGGATCACCCATGAGCAAGGGCAGCTGTACTTAACCATGCTGTTACCTCCTCCAGCTTTTCTGCCCTAATGTAGCCCTGGTGACCAATCTGCTGGAATATTCCCAGGCAATGAGTTCATTACACAAGTGAGGCTTTGGCAAAGTTGTGGTGCCAGGTGTACTCTTCCCATGTGAAGAATAGACACTGGGACCAGTTGACACTGGATCACCTGTGCCAAGCGAGGTCTTGAAGAAGACCAACAAGAGAATGTGAAGATATGGTGTGGGGAGGGTGATGGCACCAGTCTTTCAGCCTCATAGAAATCAGGCTCTTCCAGGCAATTTTGGTCATTTCAACTGCCTACTTTGGTCCTCAGAGATCACTCATGGCACTCCAGCGGGGACTTCTAATGGCTCAGAGAGTTTGGACAATCAGAGGGTTTGGGTCCTAAAGGCAACCCCACAGGTTTCTTGCAGAACAGGGTAGAGAGAAACATTGCTCTCTGTTCTGTACAAACCCACACCAAAGGCATGTCCCATCCCTGCAGTGCTTGTACACCTTTTAAATTCCTGTATACAAGTGCCAGAATCCGAGACTGTTTTCACGAACTTCTGCTTCTATTTCTAATTTTTTTAAATGGCTAATTGCAGCTGTCTTTGTTGCTGAATGAACATTTACCGCCTCGTTGTAGCCTTTAGAAATAGATTTATCATGCAAATGCTGGTAGAATGTCAAGTATAGCTAAAATAATGGGTAGTACTGTAATAGCCTTCCCTAAGAGGTATTGTGCCATAGCTGGTCACAACAGTCCAAAAATAGCATGATTGTTCTCAAAATCAATAGCACACCCAATACGCATTGCTCATCTCTCATCACAAGGGACACTTTTGTTTTGTACAGCTGGACTCTTTCTTGTCTAGATTTGACTGGTCACATGTTACGTTAAGTTAGTGTATTTTTTGCATTATTTTTTTGTTTGTTTATTTGTATCATTCATTTTGTCATCTTTTTCTACTATTCATATTTACCTAAGAGTAAAATACCTATCATACCAAATTATATCAGTTGCCTGTATCACCTGGAATCCTGCTTTCGGTAGTGACCAAAGGGGATTTTTAGAGGAAAGCAATTAAAAAATATATGTCTAGATACTACTGCAATGCAGGTGAAGAGAGAGCAGTGGAAATTCTCTCCAGACACCATCCACGTAGTCAGCTTACACAGCAACTAATAGGCTGCTCTTTCATTACCTTTAATTGCTAAATATTTTCCTCATATTTTACAGAATATAAAACCCTGTCTCTTGAAGTGCAAACACAATGTCTTTTGGATGACTTCATACTGCAATGAGTTTCACTAGATTGGACTAAAAGCTGCCAAGCCTTATACAGCTCTGAGAAACCGAGAACTCTCAGGACCCTCTGGGATGTGAATCTTAGAGAGGAAGGGGTGAGCATTTTTCTTCACACACTGGCTTGCTTTCCTTTTACTGAGTATGAGTTTGTTCTCATCTCACAAGATGAAAAAAAGAAACTGATAAGGTCAATATATACAGGAAGACTTCACATTTTTGCTTTCCATGCTAAAAAGAATTAAAATATACAAAAAGAAACCAGACCTGAGGCAGAATCTGTGTGCCCAAAGCATGGCTAACACTGTTTGTTTTTTTCATAATAGGTATAATAGTCTGACAATCTCTCCCTAAAAATCCTGCCTCTTGTATAACTTTGGATAATCACAAACGACAACAACTCTACTATTACAAAAGGCTTTTTTTTTTTCCTTTCACAGAAAAAGTGTGTGCCAATTCTTTTACTGTTAGAGCCTCTTTCCCCTCAGAGGCACCAGTACAATGGCGCAGATGCTGCCCATTAATTTTTCGGTAATTTGAACTCTTTCTTGACGTATCAAATTTACCCATTAGGTCTAACAGTGTGTTTCAATTTTTTAACCTGGCAGATGGAAATACCTAACTAATTCTCAGAAGAATTAAAAAAATGTGGTGTTTATTGTGAGCACTGTTTCCAAAGTTTGTTTGCTACTCTCTAAAATAAAAAAATATGAGAAAGAACTAAAAGCTAGGAACAGCCAAACACTCTGCCTGAAGTTAAGTGAGTGACTCCACTTTGATGGGAGCAGGAAAGGTCCCTACAGTTAAGAAAAGTGAGAATAAGGTTTTAATTCTACCAAATTTCCCACGTGTTGCCGCAAAACTAGATACCACTTGCCAGTGATCCAGTGGCAAGATACGTGCTGTACAGCAGAACATTAAAAGAACTTTTTACTCCATATAGGTGCTGAACTATGCAGCTATGATTGCTTAAACGTGATTGCACAATGTAAGACTTATCCATTGAAGGAGAAACCACAGAGGGTGCCTAAGTAGAAATAAATTAATTTCATCTGCCTCATTGTATTGGGTTTGCATGGCAAGGTTTTGGTAGTGGAGGGGCTACAGGGGTGGCTGCTGTGAGAAGCTGCTAGAAGCCTCCCCCATGTCCCATAGAGCCAATGCCAGCCAGCTCCAAGATGGACCCGCTGCTGGCCAAGGCCAAGCCCATCAGCAACGGTGGTAGCACCTCTGGGATAACATATTTAAGAAGGGGGGAAAAAAAACAACCCCGCACAAACTGCAGCTGGAGAGAGGAGTGAGAACACGTGAGAGGAACAGCCCTGCAGACACTAAGGTCAGTGAAGAAGGAGGGGCAGGAGGTGCTCCAGGCACCAGAGCAGAGATTCCCCTGCAGCCCATGGTGAAGACAATGGTGAGGCAGGCTGTCCCCCTGCAGCCCATGGAGGTCCACGCTGGAGCAGATATCCACCTGCAGCCTGTGGAGGACCCCACACTGGAGCTGGTGGATGTGCCTGAAGGAGGCTGTGACCCTGTGGGAAGCCCACACTGGAGCAGGCTCTTGGCAGGACCTGTGGCCCTGTGGAGAGAGGAGCCCACACTGGAGCAGGTTTGCTGGCAGGACTTCTGACCCTGTGGGGGACCCACGCTGGAGCAGTCTGCTCCTGAAGGACTGCAACCCGTGGCAGGGACCTACGCTGGAGCAGTTTGTGAAGAACTGCAGCCCATGGGAAGGACCAACGTTGGAGAAGTTCGCGGAGGACTGTCTCCTGTGGGAGGGACCCCACGCTGGAGCAGAGGAAGAGTGTGAGGAGTCCTCCCCCTGAGGAGGAAGGAGCAGCAGAGACAACGTGTGATGAACTGACCGCAACCCCCATTCCCCATCCCCCTGCGTCTCTTGGGGGGAGGAGGTAGAGAAAATCAGGAGTGAAGTTGAGCCCGGGAAGAAGGGAGGGGTGAGGGGAAGGTAGTTTAGGATTTGGTTTTATTTCTCATTACCCTACTCAGTTTTGATTGGCAATAAATTAAACTGATTTTCCCCAAGTCGAGTCTATTTTGCCCATGACGGTAATTGCTGAGTTGATCTCTCCCTGTCCTTATCTCGACCCACGAGCTTTTTGTTATATTTTCTCTCCCCTGTCCAGTGGAGAAGGGGAGTGATAGAGCGGCTTTGGGGGGCACCTGGAGTCCAGCCAGGGTCAACCCACCACACTCATTATTTTTATATCTACAACAACATCAATCGATTTAAAACAAACTATACAGTCCTTCTTATTTTTAAATTATTTTAAATATATTAGAGTAAGATAAAGACTGTATATGAATAAATTGCCATGTGTTAAAAAACAAACCACATCAGCTAACTTTCACAGAAATGCAGTCTATCTAAGAATGAAACTTTGGATATAAAAACCTTCTAATTAAGGACCAGTTCTCAAATATTATATGTAACCTTAGCTCCCATGACCTTCCTAAAATGCTGGGTGTTCAGATTAGGAGTATACTTTTTTCATTCACTGACATACCAAATTTAAATTTGATGGGCATTTTTGGCTGGAGACAGCCTTCACAATGAGATTTTTTTTTCTTTCAAGAAGAATGCTTTGAAGTGCTGCTAATAAATTAGCCATTTAGAAAATTGCATTTTAGAAATAGTGTAGATAATTAGCCATCCCTTTTAGCATCCTACCACTGTTATCATCTATGTAACTTCTGATATATAGTCAAGAATAAACTGCTGAATTATGAACTGTAATTAAACAGTTATATTAACTTTCCAAAATGAATATACGTTACGAAATAAAGATTCAGTCACAGGAAAAAAAGCCTAAATCAGCCAGGGCTAAACCAACCAGGTGCCTTCCAGTTGAAAAGAAAATAAATGGGGACACTCCACACCCACACAGGGCAGTTTCTGAGCTCATTTTTAAACACTTCGCAGTTCTATATATAGAAGACTTCCAGCAAAAAGTATTTTATGGTGTCATGGAAGGAAGGAGTTTTACTAAGTAGTCCTGCTATTCAGGTATCATTACAGACTGTACCACGCTGCTTGCACAAAAACCCCCTGAGATCAAGGCCCCATAATGGTAGCTGCTGTGTGAAGGAAAAGCCTGTATCTTAAGGAGCTTATCGTCTAAGTAGACAGACTATAATCAGTATGGTGTGAACTCAGCCTGCACAGTATTTAAGCTATTTCTTTTCTTTTTTTTTAAAGCTATGTTGCCCACAAAAAAAGTGTGGGCGTGAACCTGGACCTGAATCTCAGCATCCAGTCAATTAGTCATGTGCTGTCTTTCAGTTTGCAGTACGCAGTATAAAACATTACTTTGTCCTGTAAGCCTCAATTTTCCTGAAATTGTAAGTTCCTTGTATGCCGCTTATTTCCCACAGTGAAAGACACTATATTCCAAAATCTGACCTAATATAAGCCTGTGCACTAAGCAGTACAGGGCAGACATACAAAAGAACTCACACTTGCTGGAAATGAAGAAAATTCAGAACTGCTCATATCCATAATTCTTTGTGCCACATGGGAATAATCTGGTGCTTAAACAGTAATTACAACTTTGGAGTAAGAACCTAATTACTCGCTATAATATTATTTACATAAGCATGGCATGCCTGGTAAACCGTGCAACTATGTGTTGAAATATGGCAGTGATTTCTCCACTCCAAAAGCTCACCAATCAGCTGTGCCAGTGGCTGTCCCCCTGTGGAGAGTGGCTTTTATGCCATTTCTAGAGCTTTGTTTACATAAAAAACCCAACTATGGCAAATGTACAGCATGCTCAACACGCTTACTGTAAGCCTTAATCCAGGTACAGAATGCTAGTAGGAGTCATGTGCTGGCCCCAGGCTGATTATTTCCCAAATTCAGGAGGTATCAGCCATAGATCCAAGACTAATTCACCACTCCGGCCAGTTCCCCAGCGTTCCTACTAGACCACATCAAATGTCAACAGATTATGATTCATCATAGCTTCATTCAGTAATGACTCTCCATGTAAGACCAGAGGAATGTGAAAAATTACTAATACATTTGGCCACCGATGGCCAAGGTTCTGTGTAACTCTTCATCTGACCTTAAAATCAGAGAGCAAGTCACCACAGTGAATGGTGGCGTGACCTCAGTTCACATGGAAGTCACAGAACGAGAGGAATGGAGCTGACTGTAATTCTGACATTTCTCAAAAGAAAAAGGATTGTTGAATGTTTTAACTTCAACTACGTAAGGCAAAAAATATTCACTAATCAGAATTAAATTTTGCAATCCTTGCTAACACTAAAAAAGGCTTCATATTCATATATCCATATTACAGCCAGATACTTCATTGGTGATATGCTAAAAAATAATAATTAAAAAAAAAGAGACAAGAACCTCAGGTTTAGGTTTCCGATAGATATTGTGTTAATTCTGTCTGCATAATCCATGACAAATTAGGTTCAGCAAATTCTGACCTATCCCCAGCTCTCAAAAGAGCAACCACCTACCATGCACAATTTAGTAAAACACTCTTCTTATGTCGATTTATATATGGAACAGTGGGTTGGATGGTCTTAAACATTTAAGTTTAGGCTTTTGATAAGTTCATATACCGAACAAATTATTTAACTGCCTGAAAACAATGATTCAGAATTAAAAGGTCTCCACTGGGATGACGCCCCCATTGTATGTGATAAGCAGCAGTAGAAGACAATTTTAACTCCAAAGACTTCACTCTTTAAAGGCAAACTTAAAGCACACAATGTGACAGCACACCAGCCTGTATTCAGTTCTTCACAGTCATATAGTTTCAGAAGTACTGTGTGGAGTGTTTCCTCACCATATAAGTGAGCCTGGCATCTGGGGTGAGGGCGTCTACCTAGAAGGTAGCAAATGAGGGTTTAGATTTCATCAGGGAGAAGAGAATTTGCAACTTGGGCCTTCCACTGCCTGGCCAAGGGATCTAGTCATTAGGCTATTACATATAAATAACATAGGCTAGCGTATACACAAAGATATATGCACAAACACACACGTATATATGTAAATGCCACTCTTCTTTAGGCATCTCTTAAAAGGCAGAACATACCACCTGTATCCCAAACAGCTACGTAAAGAGGTGGCTTCTGCCTCTTGACTGCCTACTTGCATCATACACCTCGGAGAGGGGCAGGTTTCAGCAGCAGGAGGATATGCTGAGGGTAGCAGGGGCACTTCCCACCCTGCACCACACAGGGGGTTGCGGATTCTTCTCTGAGGTTCCTAACTCTCCCTTCACAATGCAGATGGTAAATTTAGGGCTATGAACTTCATTCTCAAGGACCGGTAGACCCAAGACAATACAACAGAGTACTGCCAAACTCATTTCAGATGGAGAAAGCAGGGAAATAAGAACAATCAGCCACCTTCTAGCAGGCTTCTGCTGAGGCAATTTTGCATCTTATCTGAAAAGTCAGGGGAAAAAAACCCACACTCTCTGAAGCCCTAGTTATTTATAGTTTGTTTACTCTTTGCTCAGCAGAATAAATGTGCAGAGTACTACTGTGATAAGACATAAAAATGTTACTTGTTATACTGACATGCACTGTAGTAAAAACTTTACAAATGGAAATAATGCTACTAAACTTCTCTTATTTATGTTTCTGAGCCACTGTATTCCTGTCTGCAATATCATTCTTCATGCCCTAAGCACCTTGTTGATAGTCTGCTGCTTAAATTGCTTTTTATAGATTAAATAACTTTTCTGAGCAAATCACATCCTTTTGGTATGTAAGCCATGCAAATGAGGCCAAAGGGGAGCGGTGTGCAAACAGATGAAAGAGCAGGTCATTAGAGATTTCAGTTTTGCAACACTGAGGTTCACGCTCCCATCTCCTGCCACTACACCCCGTGTCTGACCAAGCCCTTCCCACCTCTCCGCCGTGATATCTTTCCATCCACATATCCTCTTTGCCCTCTGCAAGTCCCCACTATTCTTCACATCCCTCTCCCCACTGCCACCTGTCTCCCCCATACATTCTTCCCAATATTGCTATCATTTGACCCCATTTTCCCTTCTTCATCTTTTCAGTCCTACCTTAATGCTTCTTACCTGCCCATCCTTACTCCCTGTGAGTGGCAGACCCACCTACTTGTTCCCTGAACTATTATCCTCCTTTGTGTTCCCATCTGTATTATCTGATCTTGATGTGGTTGGCCACAGGAAGGTAATCTGGACCTACTCTCTGCATGGTTGACCACCCAGCCAGCCAGCCAGCAGCTGTATCTATGCAAGTTATCAGATCAGATCACACTCTGTCTCCCAGGTGCTGGTGCCTAAAAAACGTGCCATATGCTTGTATATTGTGTAAAGCTGCCCTAGATGATCAGACACAAGCTACTGACTTATTTTAGGGAAGAGGGCAGCTCAAAGCATCCTGCGTTATCCAGCTAAGACCAAGCTTGACCTGCTGAGGCTGAAGTCTCAGACGCCACCAGCTTACTGCAAGAACTACAGTATGGATTTACTGAGCGGTCTGACAGCTGTATTCCCTTCGCTTGGATGAGTGGTTATGGCCAGACCAATCCCGTCCTTTTGGGAAGAAGATAGACCTTGCCATTTTTTTTTTTTCGCTCTACCAGTTGTGGAATTCGGGTGGAATATGGCAAACTAACTGCTTCGGTACCCTCTCAACATTGTCACAGGGAAACTGTGATTAGGAGCCCTTCCTAAGCTTGTTGACTCATTGTTTAAACTCCTAACATCATTTTGCCTTCCTTTCCTACCACACCTCACAAAATTGCCTTTGCCTAAAAGTGGCATAAATCACTGTTTCTGGATGGGGTTAAATGCCTGTTAATATGGGATTATTTTTTTCGCTGCAAAGAAATGTTAGGTATTTGACCTCTGCCTTTTTTCCCACTGCAATTGTCAGAATGGTTACTTTTACACGTAATACTTATGACTTTAAAAGTAACTCGGTATGATACACACACACATTCTGGAGCATGCAAGTAAGGAGACAATGTCCGGTTTCACAATTCACAGCTCCTTTCATGCAGATTTACTGCCTAATTGGGCATAAATCCTATTGTTCTCTGTGTCTTATAATAAGAAGCTATATAGTTATACTAAGTGGAGGATAAGAAGCAGTGATCTGGTGTGAAGATGAGCACTGCATGGATAACAAGGTGAATATTCAAACAGCACTCAGAAGCGTTATTAGCATCGCATTCTGCCTTCATAAGATCTTTAGTGGAATACTGGGCTTGACTTTGGTGTCTGTATTTTAAGCAGATGTTGATAATTTATAAAGACTTCAAGAGGAGCTACAGAAACAACTGGAAAGCTGGAAAACGGATATTACTGAATGTAAGTTCAGGTGTGTAGTTTGCACATAGAAGGTTAAGAAGCAATTTAGTCATCCTCTCCAGATATATGTATGAGGGTATTTTTGATACTAGAGAGTTCTTTAAATTTCGTTCAAATGCCTAACAAAGTTCAACAACTGGAAGCTGAAGGTAGAAACCTATACTAGAAATAAAGAAGTTTTTTTTAAGAGTTTGAATAATTAACTGTGGAAACCTTCACCTATCATGAATTTCTCATCACTTAACGACCTTAAATTAAGATGGTGCATATTTCTAAAAGAGAAGCTCGAGCTAAAGAAAAAGAAAAAAAAACACAAAACCAAAACTTACAGCCTTCATGAAAAAACCCCATCTATTAAAATTACATGTTGAGTATGAGGTGGGGTCCACTGTGCAATGGTAACAGTCCTGTCTAGGCTAAAAAGCTATGAATCCTAAGATGAGACATACTACAAGATGTAATCTAAGAAAGGCCAGACTCAGCTGAACTTTCACTGATAAATCCACAAGTGCCTCTGCAACTCTGGGTGCGATATTGCACAATCACCTTACACATTATTGAGTAAAAGTAACCTTCACACAGAAATTAATATTGTTACAGTACATCCTATACAGTCCTGGAAAAAACATGCAAAGAAAATGAGAAAGTAACTTAAATGTAGCTCTAAAATCATGTAATAGGTGAGAAAAATAAAAGCTGTTTCCGTTAAAAGTGGCCCATATATTTTCTGTACATTTTTAAGGGGGGGGGAAATCGCCCACTCCAGTAGCTGCTTCATCCCAGACTCAAGCAACCATTTTCATCTCTTCCAAGACAATCAAGAGCAGTTGGCTAGAACTGAACAAGCAGGGTTTGCAGCCAGCTTTCTTAAAAGCACGGGAAGTCACTTGCAATGATCTCTCTCTGCCAGTTAATGTCACTTTGCAGCCTTAGGCTCCTAGCAAATTGGTCACTGTATCAGAGACGTCCAGGCAACTCTGATTGTGAGAATATTTGTCTCAATCTACTGCCTGACATAATGCCATACTCCGTTCTGTACAGTACGCAGAAGGTCATGATTAGCTCCCTTTCCTTGACTAGATGTTCCCATAAAACATACCACCACCACAGTGAAGGCTCATACTTCAATACTGTCCTCAGGATGTCTGACCATACCCGCAAATCTCCCCTCCCGTTCACTTACGAGGGGAGAGGGTTTGTGCAAAAGACAAAGTTGTGCATTAGCTGGAAGCAGATCACAAACACAAACCACGATGTCGGCTGACTTTACCACATTCTGAGCCAAAGGCAAAACCAAGTCCTTACTTTTAGCTTTCCCACAATAACCTCTTAGCATGCCTTGGAAAGCCCCACAAAACTATCAGCAGGTCTAGAAAGTAGAGAGCACGTGGCTGAGTACTGCCACCCTTTCCCAGATGTATGGGGGAGCTGTTCAGACGATAACTCAAAACCTTCACCTCCTTCTCCTCCAAGTACAAAGGATTCTCTTTTGAGCCATCCTGCTCTAACATAAACATACAGCAACATGTATATAGCTTAAAAAAACCCAAAACCAACAACAAAAGTCTTACAAAAATACAGCACTGCAGGCATGATTCTCCCCTGGGGAGAGGATGAAAGAGCAACATGTGACAGATGTTTGTCATGTCATTTTATATAGTATGCAAATGCATTCAGAAACAATAGTGATGAGAATGGTATAAAGACCTAAACAGACCAGACTGAAAAAAAGTGTTATGAAAATAACACTTGAATAAGAACAAAAGGAATTAAATATAGAAAGACCAAGAAAGTGTTTTTAGGAAGCTCTGTTGATTTTTTATGTCAATTTAAAAAAGAATAAAGTCTCTTTTAAGGATTCTCTCAAATCCCAAATTTGTCTCCATTATCTGCTGACTCAGAGACTTCAGAAGCCGCTCTGGCTGTGAAACTGCAGGGGTTGCTTCCGACATAATATAGTATTGATGTACCACTGAAGGATGTAAGAACACCACGAAGCAGAGCATCCTCTTAGCCTGCAGGGTTTCTAGCTATTCTCCTATGCTCCATATTTCCTCCCTGCATCCAAAACCTCATTTTCCCCTATGTAAAACTCCTTTCTATACTAGTTTTATAAACAAGCAGATAAAAAGAATAAATGAATTATCCTCTGGGAAAGTGGCCGAGCAGTGAAATGTCAGAGTGTAATGGATACCTGATCATATAGGCATAAATTTCAACTCTGAAGTGAAAGGGAGGCGAGACACTCTAATAATTCATTCACTCATATAAATATGTATGAAGGTAACTTAAAAAATTGTTCACCCAGTCTGGGCAGTATGTATTTTAGCATGCAAACTAGTGCACAGTGGTTGCACATGCTCCTGTGGGGAAGACGGCTCAGATGCTTTGATTTTTCAGGCTGCTGATATTCACTAAAAGACGGTGAAAGCATTCAGTCTGAAACGGGTATTGGTTTTCCATTCTAGACCTGATATGCTGAAATCATTCTTCAAACATAAGCTGTTAAGCAGTCTAAGCAAAGAAAAATCCTGTATAGCTTTTTTATTTGTGTTCAGGTATTTTGGTTCTGCAATAATTAGATTAGGAGGTATCTCCAAACAGTTCCAGATACTCCTACCACAAATGATAGAAAGAAAACAAAATTAAAATGTAGTTTACCTGCAGTTGCTAGAAAAAAACCCAACTATCTGCCACCATAAACTTTTCTTCCTCACAGAAGCTCAACATCCATGAAACTCCACTCTCTTCAGTAGTTTGTGTTTTTGATCTCAGCATAAGAACTGTTTTCCACAACCTGTTCCCAAGTTTAAGAATGTACTTCCACCAATTTCCCCATTTCTGCAAATGTAACGAAGTTTTACGATGTAAATAAAAGTCTTATATACAGCATTAAAGACTTGTCCCTTCTTAAAGTGGTGGGACATAGCACGGGGGAGAACAGGACAGAAAAACATGTAGCTAGCTAAAGAACTGAGGTGGATTCATGGTCTGACCAGCATGTGCAGAGGCAGAGAAACCAGCTACTCCAAACCAAAGCCCTGTGCCCCCGGCCTGTTGTTCAAAGGGGTTTGGAGGGAGGAAGGCACTGGGGACAGGCACTACATTTCCAGGGTCGGTGAACTCCTGAACATCACTGCTACTACAAACTCTACTACAGCAGTTTTGCAGAACAGAAAATAGGCATTCTTCCTTCAGTAAGAGATCCACAGATACAGAAACAAAACAAACAAACAAAAAAAAAACACAAACCCTGATCAGTGATCATTAGGGGGTAGTGCTGTTCCAACCAACTCATCAAAAAGCTGGAAGCCAGCTGGGTAACAATTATTTTGTCTCTCCTGCATCCATACATCCTCAGCAAACAAGCTGAAGACAGGAGAGAACAGCCGGTCAAACCATTGAAGACGAGAACCCCTCTGCTTTTAAAAGAGGAGCTTGACTCCACTTTTCTTTAATCCATTTAGGAATTAGAACTGGTTGATCCACATTCTTACATTTAATCATGAACATATTTAGGTTAGAACAAAATAAAGGCTTCCCATCTGTAATCCCATATTAACACACACTGGGGAATATCCCGAAAAGTCTGGGAGTGTATAAAGATGCAGCTGGCAAGTAAAGTTTTCCCAAGTGCTTAAACCACCTAAAAATCCCACCAGCTGCTTTTACACCTTTCAGCACCGATCTTTAAAAAACAGGGCTGATGGTCCTTGGTCAAGTAATCATGTAATCAAGGATTGCAAGATCATACCCTGATTTTGTAGCACTTCCTTAAGCTCCAAGGGGATTATCTGTTCCAGTTACTACCCAAAGTGATTAAGTCACATGATTCTGAGCACATCACAAATAAGAGACCAAATCTGCTTTTCTTCTGTACAAAACATTTTCACAACATGTGAACCAATACAACTCGTAAATGAGGTAACTTTTATCCCCAGAGGTCAGACAGGAGTATAAAGGGAACTTAAGTTATTCTTTTACTATCCAGTAAAAGAACATCAAAACCAAGATATATATTCAGTCTCTGCTGCTGTGTTCTCGTTATTGAAACTCACTTGAAATATACTTTCTAAAAAGTGCCCTTTAAAATTGATTTAGATTTTTTAAACTCAAGTAATTTTAAGATTGTCAAAGTTAAAGAGAATTCTTCTGGGCAAAAATTCTGCAGATGAAGTTTGAATTCCTTGCAAAATCCCACCACGGAGTTATAAACGTAGATAATAATTTGGACTCTGACAGGCCTTTGGCAATACTTCTCTATTTTATTCTTATGCATTAAAATCTAGCTATTTATCTATTGCAGTTAACAGGGTAATTTTACTTTTCTCCTCCATTGCTTTTACATTGTTTGAGTGAATACTAATGCATATAGAGCTTATGAGGAGTCATCTATGACCAAACAAAACAAAGAATCTTACAGCCTGGATCAGACCAATAAAATAAAATAAAATAAAATAAAATAGTATTTAACTACAGGGAGACAATGATTTGGGTCATTTTACTATGCTACTGAAGGATCTACATTTTGGTCTTCCCCCCACAAATATGTCAATAAAACCAGATTTAGCTAATTTAAATTAATCTCACTTTTTTTCCCCCTGGAAAAGGATGCAGATACTGAAACACAAACCTACTCTTTGGGCTGTGATGACAGCTTTTACATATTTCATTTTCACAGACTATTCCTGGTCATTCCAGAAATACAATATAGATCTTTTCATTTCTTTAAAAAAAATACTTATCTTTGTGTATCAGGTTGTCAAATGCAGCCGAGAGTGGTAGTGAGTACCACTTACTGGAAACTGCAGTACATTTACATAACCACTGCCATTGATGCCTCCCAACCCTACCATATTTACCAGTAATCTGCTCTTTTACAAGGGATCCACAAAGTTTTTGAATTCTTGTGGTAACTGGGACATGCAGAAATTTTGCATTAATGCTTGCAGGAGATAAACATCGCAACCTTACTGTACACGTGTTACAAAGCCTGTGAAGAGTTCCTGTAAGGTACACCAGATACACCTCAGCGACACCGTTCTCCCCAGCATACTCAGCACATGCAGCCCAGGGCTCCCCAGCCCTGCTGCCCCGAGCACTGCCCGTACCTGACATACCTGCCTCCGGGGCGTGACCTACGTGAAAAATGCTTTTCTGTTTCATTCCAAATGCGCACAGAGCAGCATCCACACCACGAAAGCCACCAGTGGACCTTCCCAGCCAGAGGTCAGCTGCTTGCTTTGTGGTACGAAGAAATTCACACTGCTGCTCTGTAAGTGCAGCGTTACAGGTACTTTCCAACTTAGCACTTCTCAAGTGTATTTACCCTGGGAAAATCAATGTGTGTTACCAAGAGCAAAAAGACTCGAATACACCATGGTCACTCAATTATTTACAGGGGAGGTATGACACTCCTATTAAAAAAAAAAAAACAAACCACAAATCCTTACTTCCTCTTCTTATTATCCAGTTCTTTGTCTCCTCTACAAAGATAAAAAATAATCCGGTAGCACCTTTGAGATGTGTGGCTACTTCCTTTTCCTTTTCTGTAAACACTGATTCTTATTGTATATCTGTATACAACAAAGAAATAAGATGCCATGTTTCCTCCCATTGAATAAGGTACTCTGCAGAAATGAAGACCCGTGTATTACTGAGTGGAATTAGGCAGCACCAAATGTAACGAACAGGTAAGACAGTCAGACGGCTCTTTTACATGTACATTAGTGAACGAAATCATGCACTACAGGGCAGCAGAGAACAGAATCACTAACAGCCCTACCAGTTTTAGTTCGTACGCTGGAACCCTGGAGAACAAAAGACAGTTGTGATGCTGACTGAGGTCAAGTTGCATTTATTGTCAATACATGACAAGCTTTGGCCTCAATCCCCAGTGATCATCAGCGCTTGACAGTCCCATAGCTCTCTCCCCAGATCATAAAATCATTTGAGGAAACCAACGTTGTACTAACCAAGTATTGAAACCTTACTCTCTCAGAGGAAGTTTCAAAAGGACTATTGTATTTCAGTGATTTTCTACCCCCTTATGTCCTTTTAAAATCCCAGTCTTCATGTGCTTTTCTGTAGGTCTACACACTGTCATCTCCACACAGACACTGCCTGTAGTATCCCAGTGATGAATATTCTACACTAAAACTTATGTTTTTTCAATGCTCTATGGTCTATTACAAAATTGTAATATGATTTTCAAAAAACATTAGATGTCCATACTTCCTAGTGAGATTAATGATGATTCAGAGAAGCTATGAAAACCAGCTCCATTTCACCTCAACTTCAGCACTCCGCTTTAACAGATGGATTTAGACCTTTGATACTAGGGCCTACTATCCAAAAACGTCAAGAACCCATAATTTTAACATCAGTACAAGCTAGAATTGCTCAACATTTAATAAAAACAAATAGATTAAAGCAATTTAAAAAAAAAATCAAAATGCTCCCGATTTCTCGGGAGCCTCAGGTGAACCTCAGGTAGGATTGCCAAGAAGTATTTTCAGCTTCAAATGTCCTTTGGCAAATTTGGTTAGGTACAAGTCTTAATTATTACATAGGTTACTCTTGCATTTATTATATATAGAAAATTATTTGTCTTTCATTCTAGGTAAACCTGATACTAATTTTAACTACCCTATGAATTAACCTGTAGTAGAGCTTCTTATTACTGCTAAACTTAAGGGTTTATATTAGAGCATATTAGAAAGCTCTCATCTGAGAAATTTATAATTAAATTATAAAAATGTTCTCAAGGCTTATACTGCTGCTTGGCAACATCTACCTATTTACCTGCATCACAGCTGACGGGGGATTTTTAAAACCCAAATGTGACAAGAGAGTTTGAATTTTGCTCAGAATGCAAAAAATTACACATTAACGCCTTGTTCCCAGACAATGTGATCACGATACCAACCTTAAGCAAATGCTTCACCTACAAATGGCTTTTTCAGCCACTGTGACGCAGCCACCTGACTTTGATTTTCTTTTCCAGTTCTTAAGTCAGCTGTGGTGCAGTACTGATCCCTTCTGAACACAGGTTTCCCATAGTAATTTACCATATAGTGTTTAAAAACATAAAAATAAATTTCTAGAATTTATGTGTTGCCTAAGAGCTTGAGCTGAGGAAGTGCAACTGGACTTCATAGTATCATCCATCTCAATTGCTTTGTGGGCAGCAGATTACACAAAAGTAAAGATAACAAAACTTACAATACTGTTTCTTGGTTTATATGTGAATGAATGAATATTTGATGGGTTAAGATATTTGTAGTTGTGTAGAAAGATGGAATCAACGATCACTTCAAACCAGAGTTCAGCTTTTCATGCTCCAGAAGACTGAACAACAAAACCTTCCCCCACAACTCCTCATACTGGACATTATGACAAATAATAAAGCAGAAATATAAAACAGAAATATGGAGTGCCTGAAAGTTAATGTTCTGGTGGATAATAGTTTGCTATGCATCCAAGCCAAATATTTTGGTCCTTTTTACTCAACGTAGGGAATTCAACCTAACTTGTGGGGGATAAATTAAAAAAAAACAAATTTAGAAAATACCTATCTTCAGTAAACTCAACTAATTGCCCCGGTAAATGGAGTAATGAGAGCCTCTGGTACCTTAAAATACAAAGTGGAGCATACTGTGTTTTCAGTTTTGTCCATAAATCCAGAGCAGTTCCACAGCAGATTTAATCAGGGTTTACAATGTCTTAACTGAGAGCAGATTTCGTCCCCAAACTGTAGGTAAAAATCTCCAAATAGAAACAATCTATTTCAGCCTGTTTACAACTTATATTTGTTCAGGCAAGTGAATTCTTTTCCTTTAAAAGAATTGTTCTTTCAAGACTATCCAAATAAATTAACCACAATTTTGTAAAATCAGTCTGAGGCAAAAGAAAAGAAGACAACACCCTATCTTACCTGATATCTGAGAAAAATAAACAACCCCAGTCCAGGAATCTAGAATACCTAACAAGCTACCTAACAAATCCCAAACAGTTTGAAAATGCATTAAAGAATCAATATCTTCAGAAAAAATGCTGACATTCAATATCTTTAAAATAAAACAGAAAGGACAAAGGAGTAACTTATTTTCTTTTCAAAACCACCTTCATTTGCAATCAAGTTTAAAACTTGGTTGTGAAGCGGGGCCTTAAATTTTTCTTGCCTTATCCTGTATGCATCTAGTGCTCCCAAATTTTACTGAAATATTGCAAACAGCTTGTAGGATTTGGTCAATTAAAATCTAGAAAACAGAGATCAAGAGTTAAATCTAGTTACCTTTAGTATTGACTCTGAGACCAGGATTTTTGTAAGTCTCTTCACTTTCAATGCTGCCTCTACAACAAACAGAAGAATGCCCGCAAGTACAAATTTGGATGAAAATGAAGTGCAAAAGCTCAGAAAAGCAAAGAAATATAATGCAGAAAGTATATTCCTTTATATAAAGAAATAAAATAGAGGAATCACAGAATGATAAAAATGTAGAAGAAGAATAACAAAGCAACACAGAGATGTATTTTTGGCCAGCTATCTTCCAAAGTGTTCACATACCCTCAGGAGAAAATCTAGTGCAAAGATAATCACAACATTAACTTCTACTACTACAGTTCTGTTGGAAAGTAAGGAATTAAATTACCTGGAACTACCCCAGAGTCCAAACATTTGGCCATAGGTATTAAACAAATGCTTAAATAAAACCTTCAGCACATGTGCTACCCTCGTGAAAGAAGGGTAATGCACTTGGCGAGCATCCTCCTTACCTCTCCCAGCTAGCAAAGAGAAACTATCCCTCTGGAAAAGTAATATAGCAGAAAAGACACTTCTCAGCTAAGGGGAAAGCCCATATTTGCCATGCAGCTTAAAAAAAAAAAAAAGGAAGACACACACAGTAAAAAAGATCACTGACTTGGTTAGAGTATTGTCTCAAAACTGATACGGGAAACATCTTGAGCCAGTGCATTATACATAGAGAAAATGATCAAAAAGACAAATATACCCTTGAACTAAAAAAACCATTATAATTTATCTCTTATTACACAAGATATGATTCAGCTTTCAGAGTTTAGTTTTCAAGGATCAGGTCAATATTGAATAATTAGCAATTACACGTCTCTAAGTCATATTAGTATGCGACCCTTACTACTATTGTAGACAAATGCACCACAATTACTAATGGACTTACCCTGAGAACATCTTTCTGTGGAACAGACCTATTATTAGTTTAATACTCTATATGATTTTATTATCATTGGGGATTTTATTATCATTGGGGAACTAAGGCAGAGAGACTAAAAAATTTATTTAAGGTTTCTAGACAACCAGGCAGGGCCCAGATCTCCTGACTTGCCATTACCTGATCTACTTACGTATCTTAAAATCTATGTCACCGCACATTTCAAACACCTCATTGAAAACTACTGAAAGGATATGTAGATTTGTCACTTTAAAACAGGTAACAAACATGATACCAACATTATCATATCTCAGCACTGTGTCAAATGAGATATATCATAAACTGCTGTTATTTTGTCACGACTATAAGATACAGACTCCTTTACATATACAGCTCCACATAAATAACTCTGTAAAAGTGAGCTTTCAAAAAGTGATGTACTGGTCTGTCTTCATACGGCAAGAAGAGGTTATGCAGCCCAACTCCAACCCTTCTTCCATCCACCCAGATACCACCACCAGAGCCCCCAGACGGCACCGGCACTGCTCTCCCCTCCCAGCAGCATGCAGCCCTGCCAAGCCCACGCTGACCCCCCGAGCAGAAGCACCTTGGTTCCCCTCACCCGGCCGTGTGGCTGATGAGCTGCAGCAGAGACATCTCCAGCCCCCACCAGCTGCAAGCTAAACAACGCTGTCAGGTTTTTAAAGCACCACATCACCTGCCATGGATTAATACTGTTTTTATTTATATTTATATGGAGTCTCCCAACCCTCTTCTGCATGCTATAAATTTTTATTTTAACTTCCCTTCTGTTTGTTCTTTTTTTCTCTTAGGGTTTGGTTTTGGTTTGGTTTTTTTTGGAGGGGGGTGTTTATATCTTTACTCCTTGAGATGGTATCTTTATCAATATTGAGTTCCTCAGGAGCTACATCCATTAAACTCCATGGATAGCAACAACGTAATACTTCATCTAGTGAGTGTTCTGGCATTTGAGCTATAGAATAAAACACATATTTAACACACAGGGTAGAAGTGTGAAAAGACCTAAGTGCTCCAACATCTCTGAAACACGGTGAGATTATGCACGTAACTCCTTTCAAATCACAGGACCGAAGACTGTGATACAGGAGAGTGCTTTGATCAATGCTGAACATACTCCAACGTACCAGTAAGGACCCAACACATGAGATCAGGGAGTTCCTCTGGATGTTTTGACATAGTATGGAAAAATTGAACCTATTCCACTAATTTAATTAACAAAGCATGCCCTAAATCAGAAAACTATCACAAAAAGAGTACGTTGTACATACATAACATGCTTAACAAAACTTGGATGAAAAGACAGATTTTGGGTTTTATTGAGAAATCCTTAATTCTGTTGGTTTAAATCAAATTCTTAATGTTACTTTGATTTAGCCACTTAGGCATTGAACACAGTTTCTCCAAAGGTTTTTGTTATACAGATTCACAAAAACTGGGAGGTACATCAAATTTTTTTTAGACCAAGTGCATTTATTTCCTCTATATTATACAATGAAGGACAACAAACAGCTTTAACGAGCTGTTAAGATGAGACTTTTCAACTAATATCCGCATGTCAATTCTGGCTCGCAAGACACCGCGGAGGAGCCTGCCAAGAGCACTGGCCTCTGCCCCGCTCCCAAACCCCGTGGGACGTGCAGCCTCGCGGGGCGGGGAAGCGGCACAGCAAAGAGCTGATCGGCGGGGAAGCACTTTGGGTCAGCAAGGCGGCTGACTCGACGCTGAGCCAAAGCCTCAGTGCTGGACTCCAGCGGCGGGCGGGTAGATGTGACAGAGCCAGGGCAGGGCAGCACTGCTCTGCATTACTCGGCGTGAAGCCCTTGGCAGATTCTCCCTCTTTAGGTGCCAATCTGACTGGAAGGGATGCCGGAGGAAAGGGGAGAGGGGAGGGAAGCAAAGTTCCTCTCTGGATGGGCAGCAAGAATGGTGGGGAGGCGGTTGTCCCAGGGCTAAAAGCACAACTCCCCTCTGTCTCCCACGGTTTCCACAAGCACAAGGGGCTGGAATCGTCTCCCTGGGGAAAGCAACCCCCCTCCCTTCTCCCGTGGGATGAAAGGCTCGTACCTTCCCCTCTGTAGTCAGGGTTAGGGCACCAGCTCCAGGCCTCTTCCATCTCCTAGGCTGTGCTGTAGCATGGCTCTTCCCGTGCAGCAGAGCCGAGGCTCAAACAGCAGGACGTCTCCATTTCCCAGTGAAACTTCCCAGCTCTTACATTAGATGCTGTCCTTCTTAAACAACTGAAGAGTCCTATGCTAGGATATGTAATCTGAAAAGATGGAAATTCTCATGCAGTAGCACCAGCACTGCAGACTGACAAATCTTTGTAGGCTGTTAAGCAACAATTACTCAGCACTGTCTTCCACTCCTACCTCTTTTTTTCCTCTTTCCTCGCTTTTCTTTGCTGGCTAGATTATTCTTTATATTTATAATAATCAATTACAGATATACTTCACAAACCTTTCTGAAAAACAAGAGAATCCAAAATTTCCTTGTATGATAAACAGTTCTAAGACAGAAACAAATTACAGGCATTGCTTGTGGACAGCTTTAGTAACCAAAACTCAATTACAAACCTTTAAAACACAGCTCTAACACACGGAAATGCAAGATCTACAAACAGTTGATTGGCAATTGTCCTACAACAGAAATGCAAAATATTCCACACTGTACTGTGAACTTGATAATACTGATATGAAATCGCCCTGAGTAGTTGATATTGGCACACGAAAATAAAGCAAAGCTCAGCAAGACACATGAAATTCATGCATTTCCAGTGTAATTCCAACCAGTATAGCATAAATCAGCACGGGCATGTAATTCTTGGCTGTCTTGTTTGACATAAGTGAAGCAGAAATTATGTGTTGTTGCAGGTGCTTTGCAAGCAAACATGACGCCCAGCTGATTGTTAACAGACGAATTTTTTTCAAAGGAAAATGAGCTGAAGGAAGATCTCCAAGCTGACTAATAAAAAAACCCCAGGTGGAAGCAGTTATGACCATCCCTGGACTGGAGCAGTCAGAAGCTATTGCGTTATGTTGGGATGGCACTGGAAACAGGCTGCTCCCGGGGGAACCAGGAGCAGGCTCCAGCAGGAGCCCCATTTCTGGGGATGGCAGCCACTTCCAGCTGGGCCAGTCGCTGGGCAGCTCAGCATGGGCAGCTCCGTTTGGCTCAGGGGTTGTAACAAATGTCTATCTCACCCTGAAAGCTACAGAACACCTGCAATTTATGCTGAGAAAACTGCAGTTTCTACCCCTCAAAGCCAAATTCTAAAGTTATATGGCCTATAATATTGTTAATCAAATTGATTATTTCATTTTCCAAATGTAAGGGTTTCTTGTTTCTTACACAAAGCCCCAAATGTGTAAAATACCTTATAGGACTTAAGATGGAGCCTCTCTGCTACAAGTCCCTTTTACTTTTGGAGATACGTTTTACATAAAATTCAAAGCGTTCAGAGCGGTGAAACAGCCCTTGCAGTGTGTGGGTTACAGCAGCAAGGGGCGGGGGGAAGGTCAGAAAAAAATCTGGTATTTGTAGAGTCATCTATACTTTATAATAAAATTTAACCATTTGATTTAGAAAATAATTACTGCAAATTCAACACATATGCTCTTCATAACAGAAAAATATAAAAAAAAAAAAATCTAAAATATAAAGAGGGATCCTTGACTTGCAGACCTGGGTGAACCATCTTGGTTGGGGTTTTCTCCCCTCTCTTTTCTGATGCCCCTCTGAAAAACCCCTGTGTAAATCATGCATTGCAGGTCCACCCTCCCTAACTGCAGGCTGTTTTCAGGAGACAGCAGTATTTGTAGCTGCCAGCCCAAGGGGAAAAAAAAAAATTTAAAAGGCTATAGAGACACAGAGGCTAGGCTGTTCCTGGATTTGATCAGAAATTGCCTCTCAGCAGTGACACACAACACTGTTTTCAGGCAAAACATGAATAAACATGTGCATAAACTTTTGACTCAGAGCAATGCCACACTAGTTCTGTCATCCATCAGATCTTATTAGATAAACATGATGAGATGTGGTCAGCTCTTGCTAGGAAGGCTTCCGAAGAGGAACCTAAAAGCTGCAACTAGTCGGTGACTGAGTAGATGGCACTCTTCGCGCTGTGCATAACCCTTGTCCAGCAATGTGGCAGGGAGCGCTTGCTCTCAAGTTAGACAGATATAACTAAGCTGGTCAGAAAACAAGGATTCTGCTTCAAAAAAATTTTTGAAGGGTTGGCATTTGGTTTCATTTTGTGCCTTTAAAAAATAAAACAGAGGAGAAAGAAAGAAATCTTTCAAATATTAGTTGAGGAACTCCTACCCAAGTATAGTCCTCCACCAAGGGTCACTGGAGATTACTGTACAGACCTGCTCCACAGGATGGTCTCCCAAGTCAGTTTAGGAGCCCATTCAGGTTACCTGCTTGCAAGCGTGTATTTGGGGACAGCTTTATGGTGCTCAGGTCCCCCAACACCTAGATAGCTAACCACTACTCCCTCATCTGTTTTGGGACATGGTTGGGCCCAGCACTCTGTGCAGCTTCAGCTATGCCACCTTTCTGATGACAGTGGGAGACACACACACGCACAAGAAAAAACTCAGTATTCTCCAGAGCAGGATGACCCCAGCACCCTTCAAACACAGGTGTTTTCATCTCCTGCCACGAGGATGCCCGGCATGCCTCAAGAGCCCGATCGCTGGCTGAATTCAGGACAGCGAAGAGCTGGTGATGGTCCTGGGTGGGGAATGATCCCAGTGCTATTCCGTCACATACAGTTTGGACCTTTTCTTTACAGGAGTATGGATTGTTAACTCTGGTGCTTGAGACAATGTCCCGCTCATCTCACCTATTCCATGGTGATATTGGTTGCACAGAAGATGACACATTTTCTGTACCAAATTGTTGCGTGGTATCACCATGCACTGCGAACCAGCTGCCCTTTTTCAGGCCGGAAACATCAGCTTGTCAAGGTTTCCTTTGTCCGTAGTCCTACAAATGACTGCACCCGTAAAAAGCCTTGACGAATTAATAATGCAAACGCAGGGCAACAGTGTGCTCATGATCAACTTCAGGACCAAAGTCCTATCAGACTAACTACATCACAAAGAGTGCTGTACAGCGAAGAGTACTACCTGGTTGTGCAAAGGAGACATGAGGTTTTTCATCAGTTCAGGTGTCCATAATGTGCTGCACTGGCTTGCGCCAGTTTTATTTAAAGCACCTAGAAGTATTGTGGTACATAAAAGGGGATTAAAAAAAGGATTGCAGAACCTCAGCTGGATTGTCATCCTTAATGTTATGCAGCTCCTTTCTCCTGAAAAACAAGGGTGGATTCATCAAGACCTAAGTCTCGCCGCTTGTACAAGGTAAAATCCTACTCTGCTCCCTCACTGATTGCCTCTTTAACCCTACACAGGCCCCAGGCACAAAAAGAGGAGGACATGGAGACCTTCTAGAGGATCCTCACAGCGAAACGTACTCCACCAAAAGTACAGAGCCACAAAGTATAAGCTTTGGGGTAACTGCAACTGAAGTGGCCTTAATGGAGTCCTGCCTAGGATCACTACATGGCCTCATAAAACCAAGGCAGTCTCACTTCTCCACAATTCCTCAGTAATTTGGAGGGCTGCCATATGACAACACTAAACCCTAGCCCTAACTTTTTGCAAGTTGGGCTAAATCTAGGATTCTGCCAATAGCCTCACCCAATCTGGGTCAAAAGATGGCAACTTCAGGGCTCTGAAAGATGCCACCATCCACCGAAGCCAACCTGAAGCCCCCCAGTATTGTGAAAAGTGAGAGGCTCCCACTGGGTTTTTAATTAGTACTTTGTACGTCCAAACTTCGCCTGTGCTAACATTTTTTAGGACTCCTTGTATTTCCAAAACAAATGAGAAGTTTTTTAAAACAACAAGAAAAGGGAAAAAAAAGCCCCACACCCCTAAAAAACCCACACAAATTATTGATAATTTGCCACTCGTCAGCCAGAGGCTTCAACAGGCCAGAAAAATTGTAATAAATGTATCATATAGTGTGGTTGATGTACCTACATGTCCAATTAGCACTGCAAAAAACCATAAATATCTCATTAAAATATGTAAATGTATATTACTTTGGTTTCCTACACTTTACCACTTCCAATATATTTCTGAAAGGCATTTTATTTTAGGAGACAACACTCCACCACACTCTCTCCTCTGTACAGACCTTTGCACGCTTGTGCTTCTTTGTTATTGACAAAGCTTCTGCTTTACATGGGATTTGTCATGGAATTTAAAATAAATACCTACAAAAATATTTTACTCAAGCAATCAATAGAAATCCTCATTGAACAGGAGAGGGGGGTTTTTTGCAGTTTGTGTGCCTTTACTTGGACACAGTACTGCTTGCATAGACTTTTAAATTACATTGCAGGGTTCTTCACTCTGTTATTGATTGATCTGAGATTTTTGGCAAGTCATTTCACCTCCATGCGGTTGTGTCTCTTCCCACCTATCCGAGTGTCTAATTAGCCTTTATAAACCCTTTGGGGCAGCGACTGTTTCTCACTGCCAGCTTATAGTACCTGTCTCCATGGGATCTGATTTCATTTGTCTTGATACACTAATAATAACATTCATGTTTTAAGAGATTAATTTTTTAAATAATAAAAAGAAAAAACTAAGCCATTGCATTGGAGAAGTACAGTGCCAGTTCTATTGGTAAACCGTACATATTTACATAGATCCTTTCTTTCTAAAAACCTAGACAGGCTTTAAATAAAAAACCCCATAAAAAGACAGCATGCATGATGAAAATATAATCACTACGATTGTGAAACTCAGCAGTTTCCCAAGAGTATTTATGAACAGTATCTTATAGCCTAGATGAGGAGACCAAAGATGCGAGGAAGTTTTATGCCACTCCAGCTTCCCTCCCCACACCGAAATTCACTGAGGTTGGTGAGGACACCAAGGGTAACTCCCTGTTGGGGGAGTCTGAATAAGCTCTTTTTGTAAAGGATTTTTAGAATCTGGAAGATATTCAGATTAGTAACAAGACTAATATTAGTGTCTAGAGGGATACATGTGAAGACTTCTGTTTTAATGTCTCAGCTGCAAATCTCTTTCTCAGCAGCACCCTCCTCACTAGCTGGCCAACAACGCACAGATACGGAGGGAGGAATTCTGCAGCTCACTGCAACCAGTTCCTACAGCAATTGGAAAGAAACTTGCTTACTACTTACTAGAAATCTAGTTACTATCAACCTGGAAGAACACTATTGGATCCCAATTCGATCTGCTACATTTCCTAAGAGAAACTGATGCTGCTCTGTTCACATGCAGGAGGTGCTTTCTCAGGTACGCAAAAAAAAAAACCCTTCAGTTTCTCCAACTTTTACATTCAGAAACATTAGTTTTATTACCCTTAAAACACACACACGGACATGAATTCCTATCAAGGCAAAGCAGCTGTTATACCCCTACAATATTTCACACATATTTAAAGGAGACATTTTTAAATTTTATGGGTTCATCTGTTCTGAAGAGTATTTCAGTACACAAGTACCACAGGCATAACGTAAAAACGCAACATAAATATGAATCCAGAAGACCTTTTAATTAATATTTTAATTACAGACTTTTAATTCAGAAAACCCAACATCCTGATTTTACTGTATTTTCCAACAAAACCTCCAGTGCTGTGATACATTCTTTTCCTGAAATCTTTTATGCTATTTTTACTGGAAAATGACCAAAGAGAGTGAGTTATGAAAAAGCTCTTTTTACTGGCTTATCAGAGATTCCAGTAATTCTTCTAGAAGTTTACACGGGGAAAATGTTCTTCCACACGTAAATGGAGCAGATAAAAAGAAAAACTAAATTGTTCAGGAAATTTATGCTCTGTATACAGCATAGCTAAGGTTTTTGAACAGACTTCACTAGCAGTAGCTGTAATGAAAAGACCATGAGACAACAGGCCAGTGCTACCAATAGTAGAAGCTCCACATTAGTCATAACTGGGTATTTTCTCTTTAAATCGTACTGCTCGACTGCTATGCACTTTACAGCTTCTATCACCAAGACTGAAATACTGTCAATTTGAGTTACAGATCCTATGTTAAAATGATACAGAATATTTCCAATAATTATTACTAAGAAAGTCATTATGGCTAACTCCGAATTTATTGTGAATACTTAAATTACCATAGACACTAGAGACTCCCAACTAGTTGCTATAACAAAAACGCAGTTCCTCTCACCAAAAGGTTTCAGACTTTATGCATGAGACAACAGGCAGATCTAACAAACCCACATGAAAAGAGAAAACAGAAATACCAGCAAAACCAATCACTGTCAGTATAATGAACAGGAGTCACAGCACACCACCCAATATTGTCAAGTGCAGAGTAGGCATCTCAGCGGAACTCAGCTTCAAGAAGAGTTTTGCAAAGAATAGTGTAGTGGCTGTGCAGGAAATCTGGGGCGTACTTGCACTTTACCTAAGCAAAGCCCACGACAGTTTAAATTGAAAAGGTGTTCACCTCCTGCCCCGATCTGCTATGAGAGTTAAGCAGCTGCTACCTTTCCCACTCCACAAGGATTGCACTTCAGTGATGGAAGCACCTAGGTGATAGATTAGCTTATTAAGTTTGCAACAAGACTCTGCAATACTTGGAAACATAAAATGCTGTTCTTGTAAAAATACAAGGACAGAGAATTAAAATATAATGGGATTAATCCTTGTTTATACTAACATACCATTTTGGAAGCGTAAGAGAGGCTTACATGACATTTATTAATGCAGATTTAGCACACAGAAGGACATAGTAAGGAAGTAACAGAAACTAACACAGCCATTTCATTTAATACTGGTAAAAGAACGAGCCATGTGAATTAACACGTTAGAAACTATTCAAGATCACTCATACAGGCTACAAAAAGAACCTTTGCTCAGTTTTCAATCTGAGTTTAAAATCAAGCAAACAAAAAATACGTGTGTTGTAAGAACTTACATGTGAAACAGATGTCCTGGAATGAGACTGATGCCCTAATTTTGTTCCCTTTCAGCTTCTGTAGTATGAGCTAGGTGCGGCTTTATGAAACAGATATATTTTATCGGAAATATGCGGATTAATTCATGATTGACATGAAGGAAACAAAGCTGGAACAATTTTTTTTACTAAAAAAACCCCAAACATAAAATGGGCAATTTAATAAAATATATTCCACATTTCATTTTGACAAACACAAGGAAGATGTGAGATACGTGGATATCAAGATTAAATAGGTAAGTAATAAAAGACAACTTGTACCTGTTTCCAGGAAGGATTTCCACTCTGGAGTACTAATGTCACATTAACACAACTACACAATTTACTTGCTAGTATACAGGGTAGAAAATTTTGCTCATTATATTCCTGCTATTATTTTCCACTTGTTCTGCTATTCATAGCCAATCTATCAGCACTACTCATAACTATAAAATCAATTTCTACTTTCTTTTTTTTCTGCATACTGAGGACACAATATTTCTTCTATTCTGAGTTTTTAAAAACAAACAAACAAACTCACTGTGGCTCTGCAGATGGTGAGTGATCTCAATTTTTTGTCCTCAGTGTCTGACCTAACAGACTTCCAAAGGAAAACCCTGGCCCCCAGTGTGATAATCTGGGGACTCTGTGAACAATTTAATAATTCTGGATAATTCAATGAAATGACTGCCATCACTGGCTATAGAGACTACCATATGTTGTCAAGGCTGTGTCACGTATCTCCCAGACCAGGGACAATGGGAGATTGTTATACCAAGCTTGCTCCCATCAGAACAGGAACGATCTGGAATCATGCAATGCCAAAATTCTGGGTCAAATCAAGTTTCTGCGTGCTTTCTGAAGTAAATTTGAGCATAGAGGGTAGAAATATCTTACTGGCAGAATAAACTAGTTGGTGCTAATGCCAGACCTGAAAGACACGCTACCTGAAAGGGTCAAGGTGAATTCCAGGGACATGGGAAGCCCTGAGCAAGGATGCTTCAGTAGCAGAAAAGCTGTGGGAGCAGGCAAGAACAAAGGACATTGGTGGCAGGTAAGGCTCCACAGTTTGTAAGAAAGAACCGGTATATGAGGGAAGCTCCTTGAAGTACACTGATCTGAACCAAGGATGATTCAACAGACTCAGAAAAACATGATATAGCAATGTAAGGAGGCATTATTTCATCTATGGATTTTTTCTGGCAGTGGACATAGCCACTCTGTTTTGTCTCCCAATCATAAAACGCATGCTTGGTTTTTTCTTCCATTTTCACATGGTCTTGAACACCTGAACTGTAACCCTTGCTTCCCAAGGTCGGAGGTCTGAAGAGAAAGGTGCAGAAGTTACTTGGTGTTTGTGGGCCAGCACTGCTTCTGAAGGTCAATGACACCACAACCATTTTGGTACCAGAGAGGGAGGATGCAGAAAGTGAGCCAGGGAGGTCAAGGTGCCGCCTCAGCAGCAAGTTCTGGCATGACAGCAACTAAACACTACCTGGTAAACCTCCATTTTTGTAGAACTGTCACACACATACAAAAGTCATCCTACACAAATATGTATCATCCAACAGAAATATGTGTTTCTCCCCCATTTCTCAGGGGCACCATTGTTTCACCCTACTATGGTAAGAACTTGGGACAGAAACATAGAAGCCTTAAGAACAACTCGTGATGTCAGCTAAAGAAGAAGGAATACAATTTTTTCATTGGAATGAGTCAGTTGTGGGTATTTTAGAGGGCCAGCTTTAGCCCAGCATGAGATTTCAATGTATTTTGAGGAACTAAGACATGCATGTTGCCTGTGCTGGAGAATCTCCTCAGGGCTGTACAGACTCTCTTGAGTATGACAGAACATGTGATTTTAGAAATCAGTAGTATTTTAGTTTAATAATCTCTGAATTGTTCTTCCTGGGACTTTCTCTCCCACATTTTACTTCCTCCATTTTGTTCCTTGTCTTACTTTCCTTCGTCTTGAGTTCATGCATTGTGGAAATAATCAAAGACATCCAGGAGAAACGTCTGAAGCTGATAAGCAGAGTGAAACAGCATTATTCATATATTACTAATCATAACCTATATATAAATGAAAAGACACCTGGAAGTGGTGTTGACAGCGACATACCTTTTGATTAAGCTGTCTGGATCCTAGCAATCTGCATGTGCTGACTGAGAGTTCAGAAATGATGCATTTGTGGTTCATTTACACACTGTAAAAAGGGTAAATATATGGCAGATATAAACAAACAACAGCCTTCTGTCAACTAAACTTCTAGTGAAGAGTCCAAATTATGGATAGGACATTTGCATAAATGATACTTTTTAGGCTAATGTTAAAAGAACATTCAAACCATAAGTACTGGTTTAGAAATTATCAATTACCAATGAGAATTTTTGTCCAGTTTAGGAACATTAGATAAAGTTCCTTTTTGTTAAAGCCCTTAGCTCTCTTCCTTTTCTCTGCTATTCCATTTTCCACTATGGTAGCTTCAGCCTACAGTGAGAAAGCTATACAAATGGCCAACAAGACTACTACACCTCCTTACTGGGTAGATTTCCATGAGGTTGAAAGAAAGCTGATTTGTAATAAATTAGGTGTGCTGGAGAGATACTGTTGCAATCACAGCCCCCGCGATTTTAGAAAATTCAGTTAAGGGCAGCATTGCAATGACATTCAGCAATAAAAACCAAAGACAGGCACTTTGCTACTGAAATCAATACCTTCAAACTCTGCACTATAGACTGCACCTGCTTCGGTAGTCATCTAGTCAATCTTATTGCAAAGTTTATGATGATTTTATTTCCTACTGCAGAATATTGTACCATACTGCACATTGCTTGGCCACCAGAGTGAACGGGTTCATTGTAACTATCATATATATATGCAAGAAAAAAAATTACTTCCAAAATGTTAACGAAGTCAAGCAATAGCACTCTTCTTCGACCCTTGCCTTGATGCTCTCCAGCAATAAAAAGTTTCCCTTTTTTTTGTTTATACCGCTATGAGGAAGAGAAGAACAAGAAACATCTGCTTCTACAACTACTGCAGAACTTTCCTCTCCATCACCCTTTCTAAATCACAGTTATGACCACCTCCTCACATAAATCCCTTCTGAAGGAGCACTTTTTCCATTTATACACCACTTCTTGTATACAAATGATGTAGATGAATAATTTATCAACTCTTTCATGTCATGAAAGAAGCTCCTCAACTATACAGAGCAAGGAGAAGATCACGAACACTGAAAGCAAAAGCTCAAAATCCGTATCTTTCATGAAATGCCGAATTAATGCAGGTGAGGTTATAGGATGCATAAAATAAGTCAGACGCAATTTTACCCCCTCATACCAGTACTTTCCTTTGATGTCAACAGTATCAACAGATGGACAAGTGTTAAGTGTGAGATTAACTTTACCATATGTGACTCAACAGAACTAAGCAGAGCACTCTCAATTATTTCATTTCTTCAAGGAAATGATGCACTAACGAAGTCATGGCCCCATCCTTTAATGACACATTTGCAATTCTCAGAGAAGGAAAAAGACTGATGAATATAATTCTACTGCCAGTGAATACACAGAGTTCCTGACATGAAACATCACAATCTCTCTGGAGAAGCTGAAGAATAAATCACCAGCTACATGAGTCAGAAGTCAGCTTCAATGGTCTTTAAATTAAGATGGACAAGTGTAAGAATGACATAAAGTAATGGTAAAAAGAGAACTCTCAATTTCTAGAGTTAGTAAAATCCTACAGAACACAAGGTATTGAAAAGGAGTTGGTCTGAAGTACAGTTTATTTTCAAATAATATCTTTGCATAATATACCAGAAGTGCAACCATGCAGGTTTTCATAGTTCTTTGGGTTTGGTTTTTGCAAGACACTTGTGATTTTTTTTTTTTTTTTAAATCATGCAGCTTTCTATTGTAAAATATTGTTCTTCATATTAGTGAAGAAAATTTTATCCAGCATTCACATCTTGGAAGATAGTATATATTGATACCCAGGAAGAAAAAACACAATCTGTATGCAGAGAGTATTTTAATGAATGTAGAAGAGAATTATTGATGAATTTAAATAATCAAAGAAATTTCCTAAAAACATTAACTATGCATAGGAAAATGTGAATGAAAAAGTCTGTAGGAAAACAGTAACATTTTAACCAGCTGACATGGTATGTACATGTGCAGGGCAAAACTTTGGAAAAACAAAACATTCCTATACTTCTCTGTTGAAAGGCTTGTCACAGACTTTTAAAGAAAAAAAAAGTTAACTGCAAGCCGGGTTTTAATTGCAAAACTCATGGATGAACTCATTAAGGAAAAAATAATAATAATAATAAAAAAAACCTACTACAAGGCTACTAAATCCCTGAGCCACACATCACTGGGTGCTGGGACAGTACCGTCCTGTCCCTTTACTCTTCACCAGGAAACTGCTGTCGCCACTACCAGAAATAGGATGTGGAGGATGCGGACCTGCAGTCTGCCCAAACACAGCCACTCCTGGATCCATCCTAAAGAGGGTCCAAATCTTCTCCTGACTGGGAAAGCACTTGCAAATATGCCCAAGTCCATCTACAGTCAGCAAAACATTTTAGCGTATAATTACTCCTAAGTAAATGATTAGACTGAGAAAGTAAAACTGGTTTTACGTCCCTGCTTACGTTATGGGTACTAGATGCCTTTTTGCAGAAGGAGCTAAAGCATTATGGGTTGAAGCTTAAAGTCTGATGACTTAGAGTCAAATCAGAGACATTAGAAAGTGTCGATATAAAGTATCACTGCTATTCAGTTCAACTACTAGTTTCATACGGTCATACAACTAAATACTTCTAAAACTAAATTAAATTGCTCACTTAGATCAGCTGGTTACTTAGTATGTCTAAACCATCTTCCTTCAGGAAGAGACGTGTCAGACAGCAGCTCCAGGACAAAATCTGCCGCAATGCTCTTGAGTTCTGAAATCCATGTTTTCAGACCATTCATGGGGATTCTGCTGAGTGCCTCTGTGGAAGTTTATAACTCCATGCAAAGAATAAAGACCATGGTTTATGTAGTACAACTAAGTGGGCTCTTCCTACAACTCTTCAAACTAAAACCAAAGCTGTATCAGAGTCTGTGCACATAATGGACCTGTGTCGCCTACTGATGGGAATTACTGGAGAAAGATACTGTGGATCTGAGACAGCAGCGATGAACAGAGAGTAAACTGGAGACAACATTGCTCCTCACATGACTCTTCCCCCTGTGATTACTTATCCAAATTAGGATGCCTTCCCTTAACACATTGCTACTTTTACAACTATGCATCTGTGCATCTGTGGGAAGAAGATAGTACTTAATCTAAAATGTTCTGCATGTAAAAACAATCACATTTGAAATTCAGAAGTATTACTTTCAGAAACGGTAAGGCTCTTCTCTTCACCAGAATGAGCAGAAGGTCAGAATGTGTAACATTTACAAATATGCCCGACTAATTTGACTGCTGTACAAAATTCTCCCATTGAAAGGGTATATATTCAAAAAAGCATAGCACTTTACAGAGGAAATCCCGTCTTCTTCATTTCATGTCAAGGACAGCTTTGCCATTGACTTCATCTGGGCCAAGATTTCACCCCATGTGTTTTAAGAGAATCTCTGTGATTCTGCCAACAGTAGCACAATAAGTGGCTCACAAAAAAACCTAACAAAAAAACCAAACAGGAAATAGTCTCCAAGGAATACTCCTCTGCGAACTCTTACAATGAGGATTAAAAAATAATAAAAATAATAATGGTTCTTACAATCTTTTCTCCCCACGCAAAACCAGGCAATAATTTCCTGCATTAAAACCTTATTTATTGGGTGTCATACTTAGGAGAGTTCTACATCGGATCATATCGTGGAAGTGCTAATTAGCTTCTCATGGTGTTTACTCTTCCTGATGATATACAACTCCTACATTTTATGATTGTTATTCCTAAGTTAATATTTTTAGCTCAAGATGTTCAGCTCACGTAAAACAGCAATATTCCATCAGACTTGTTTTAAAGAAGTATTTCACCTCGTAATGTGATAAAAGATGAAGTATTTCATTATTTCGAAGAGGGGGGTGTTTAATCAAACACAACATAATGAAAAATCATGAAAGCACCTTTATTTTCCATACTTCAAAACAGCTAAGCTAATTCCTGTAAACTGAATTAGCCCTTTCCTGATTTCATCTACAAGTGAATTTTCACTGCTGAATTATCAAAACTTTCAAGCAAGAGAAATACTCACAGTCTCTTAAGCATCACATTATAAATAGTCGTGCCCTACCTCCACATTTCTCTCTCCGACTTCATTCCTAGGCAGCACTGAAGAAGCAGCTACAGTCACATGGTGCATTCAAGGTCATGCTATTCTAATTTACAGAGATATCATTGATAAATTACGCGGAAACAATGATAATGGAGTCATTAACCTTGTTCCAGCACACTAAAGGTGTTTTATAATTAAAAGGAGAACAAAAGTTACAAAAACATATAAAGATTTTATTGCCCGATTTTTTCTTTCCTACACCCTGCTGCAAAGTACTGTTAGGGAATAGTAATTTGTTCCTGTGAGTAACATAGATGCCTGCTGTCTGTGCTTTGTAACCAAGGGGTGCAGAGATTAGTCTGAATTACACTGAAGGAGGAGTCAGGTGGTAAAATACACAAACCATTGACCTTTTTTTAAAAATAGGAAGTTGGATCCAGAAGGCCTCTGCCTTTGGCGAAGTAAAGGATGCTGGAGCACGAGAAAGATCATTCCCAGCCAGGAAGTCTTTCTCAGTCCAAGAATCTATGCAGAACTGTCATTTCCAAACACACAGTCATCTGGCCAGTGCTTTGAGGACTTGCATCAGAAGTGTAGTGTGTTAACATACTGAAGTGAAACTCCTCAGAGAGATATATATAAAAACCAGGCAGAATTTAGAATTCATCCTCTATGTCTCATTCAAGAAACTGCAGTAATCCACGGACTAAAAGCCTGACTAATGTCCCTAATTCATGTATGACAGATATCTTTATTAAGGGTGCACACATTAATGAATCACTGGTGATTGTTTTGACTTAAAGAGAAATATTAGAAAAACAGTGAAGAGGTGGGACAGAGACTGTTGTACGTAGTAAATTAAAGTAACCTTAAATTGGCATTACTGTAAATCATCTATAGGATTTCTGCAAAGAAAAAAGTAAGAATTGAAATAACTTAACAGACAATGTACCCTCATCTTCTTGACACTTCCACTGCTGTTTCTTTTTTAATCCCGTCACAGTAAAACCACTCACAGTAAAATTATTAATAAAAAGAGGAAACTACAGAGCAGGTTTCCTGGAGTTCAGGTGCCCAGAGATGACACTCTGCTGCAAGACAGAATCCATTATACTCCCTTCTAATCTTCACTTATCACATAAACTATTGTGTCTCCTGCATTGCCTGACTATCAAGATATGATCTACAACATATTGCACAACTTACCCAAAAGAAGAAATAGAAAAATCCCAGATCATATCTTTATTTAGAGGTTTGACCTTATGTAGATAACTGAATATATCATTAAGTACATTCCTAAGGCCTGAGTGAAAGTCAAATTCTTTCTACTGATTCTGCCGTGTTTGGATAAACTTGTAATTGGCATATCTTTCAAGCATTCAGAAGCATCACAAATACCACTTGAAACAATAAACCGCCAATTAAAAGGGTTCAAGGCCAGGTTGGATTGGGCTTTGAGCAACCTGGTCTAGAGGAAGGTGTCCCTGCCCATGGCAGGGGGGGTGGAACCAGATGACCTTTAAGGTCCCTTCCAACCCAAACCATTCTATGATATGATTCTGTGATATAGATTACAAAATTATACCAAATGCCAGAGGAACTCTCCTGTATGTCCTGAGCCAAGGCTGATGGCTATAGTTACAGAGCACAACCATCTCTGATGCATGGCATCTAAAATCTCCCCACCGCAGAAATCCCCCCGTTTTCAGTGGCTGAGCTTACTGCCCGGCTGAAATGCGTACTTTAGCAATACGTGTACAGCCGCTGCACCATCCATGTCCAAGGAGCATCTACAGACTCGGTTCCCAGCGCAGCTCACAGCTCCTGTGCTTCAGAAATGCTGCTGGGGTAGCAGAAACCTCTTTACAAGCGTTCAGCTGCAGTTAGCCCAACTCAGCATAGTTTAAAGAGGACAGAAACAAAACATGTAAACAGCATCTGTGGCGTCTCTTCTCTATTGACTTTCCTGGAAAAGCATTAACCTATTGCAAAATTAAATGAGAGAAGCAGAGGAGAAGCGAAAGCAGACCGCTCTCTCCCAAAAGTTTCTTTCTGCCTCTCCCTCCCACTTTTTCTGAGCTCCCCGCTCCATAGGATTAGGCGATCGTTTTCACCACGGATCAAATGAATGACTTTTCCGCTAATGACACTTAAGAGATGCTAAAGCCGCCCTGAACGCCGACAGGGACACGGCGCGCAGCGGCAAGCCCCTGCGCCCAAGCCAAGGCGCCCGGAGCGAAGCAAAGCCAAGGGCGAGCCCCACTCCGCAGCCCTGCCCGGCNCTGCCCGGCGGCGCTGCCGCCCCCCCGTCCCCCCCCCGCGGCATGGCGAAGCGCTGCCACTGACGCACATTTAATTCGCCCGGCTGCGGGCACCGCGCAGCGCCGCTCGCATCCTCCCCCCGCCGGAGGGGAGGGGGCGGCTCCGGCGGGCAGGGGGAAAGTCAAACTGCAGCAACAAAGTTGCTCCCCTCCCGCTCCCCCCAGGACTGCCTCGGCTCCCCGGCCGGGTTGGGGGGGCGGGGGGTGCCGTCCCCGCCTTACCTTGCTTGACGCACTTGAGCCGGATGGGGTCCTTGCAGTGCTTGATCACGGCCAGCACATCCCTGATGGTGAGCCCGGCCACGGGGGTCTCGTTCACCTCCAGCAGGAGCTCCTCCGGCACTAACTTGCTGCCGCCCTCATAGGCCACCTTGCCGGGCTTCACCTCCCCCAGGTAGGGGAACTGCCCGTTCTCGGCGCCCCCCTTCAGCTCGAAGCCCAGCTGCCCCTCCGGGTTCCTCACGATCACGATCTCGTGGACTCGGCTCGTCCAGTGGCTTTTCTTCTTCAAGCCCTTGGACATTGCCGTGGGGATGCTCTGCCCGACTCCCTCCCTGGATTCCGTGCTTCTTCCCTCCCTCCCTCTCTTCCCCCCCTCCCCGGGACAGCCGGGCTCCTCCGGGGCAGGCTCGGGGCGGGCGGGGAGCGGCCGCCGCTGCTGCCGGCCGGCGGGAGGGAGGGCGCGGCGGCCCCGCGGGGCTGGGGAGATGGGTCGGTGAGCGCCTCTCTACCCTCTCCGTCCGGCTCTAGCTGATATCCATGGCAGCCGCGGCGGCCGGGACCTTGCCTGTGCCTGGATGTACTAGTTGTAGAGAAACTGGCAGCGGGGAGGGAGGGAGGAGGGAGGGAACGGCGGCGGTGGGGGGAGGAG